>BJBW01001127.1:175616-196885 GCA_004320125.1 Scolopax mira
CAGGCTGGATGGGGCTTTGAGCAACCTGCTCTAGTGGGATGTGTCCCTGCCCATGGCAGGGGGGTTGGAACTAGATGATCTTTAAGGTCCCTTCCAACTTAAACGATCCTATGATTCTACAAAACGTGACGCCTTCCATGAAAGCAAGCGTTACCTACCGATATACGTGACCTGGCAAAGAGACCCCTTAATGCTGCAGGAGATGAAGGCATGCAAAATATAGCATGTTAATTTTTGTATATTGAATAAAAATTAGCTTTGGGAGAATTTTACCAGGAAACCCATTTAAGTGCTGCACTATATATTACATACTCTGTTCTCACCTATTTTATTGTCAAGCTGGTGTGATCAAGTCATCAGACACTAGATCATGATTTTTGATTCAGGGTCTCTGCACCACCTTGGTGAACTCACCAGAGTTGCTCTCCCACTCCACATGTTTGTTTCACTTACAAAATGGAAGTAACAAGACTGATCTCTTCTACAGAAGACTTCAAGATCTGCTCATGGAGGTGAAATACTACTGTAACACATAACCTGAGTTCTCTGGAGACCTTTCCAGCTGCAAACTCAGCCACTCCAAAACACCTCAAGTTCTTAAGCATCTTTGGATTCTCTTCAATGACAGCTTGGTAAAAACCAGCAGATGTACTTTTTTTTTTTTTTTTAATTAACAAATCACACCATTTGCCATTTTAATTGTATGCAGGAAACATAGCTCTTGACTGTAAAAATGGCAAAAGGTAAAAAGATAATGAATTGACGGTAACATCTCTTGACACATACAAATGAAGAAAACTGAGGTCAGCACATGCTGCAAAATCATGACAGATTGCACTCCAGAGGAGCACAAAGATGAGCCAGCACTATGCTACTGATTTATCTAGAGATTAGTCAGAGGTCACTCCTGCAATAGTTTAGGAAAGCTCATTGCTTAGCTACCAGCAGGACACCTCACATGAACTCTAGCTTCCAGCTATGACCGGACTTAACCCTTTTGTTGCCTTAAAATAATCACTGCTCAGACAAGTGGGTCCCTGATGTTACGTCAAGTTGATTACCCCATCTGCTCTCTTGTGCTCGTAATACCATAATGTGCCAGCCCCAAAGTATAAGAGGCTATTCCAAAATCATCTGTTCTCACCAGAAAGGATAGTTTCCCTTTTCATTCTAATTCTAACAACAGAGCCCCAAAAGTACCATCTCTTTTCAAGGTAAGTATTTAATTTAAAAAGTCGTATGCCAAAGCCCTAAGTCAATGGCAGCCCTTATAGGTCTGTGCAGTGCCCACCACAGCAGGCTCTTGTTTCATAACTGGATAAACACTCTTGACGGGTTGTTAATCATCCCCCTCCCGAATTCTGCCAGGGGAGAACAGAGTAACCCTGTACCAGGCACTCGGAAGCAAAGCAGCAGCTGATCATATGTGCATTTTTATAAGAGGACATCATCTTGGGATGCCTGGGATAGCTGGAGACTGTCAGGCAAGGTGCTCTCAAAACACCCACTCAACAGCTCACCAAGCTCCCTTTGAACACACAGTGACAGAAAAAAATCTTCCTGTAGCTGAGAGCCTTCAGCCACATGCCAAAAATCTGACAAAACAGAGAGGCAGCCTGCTTATTAAAGGTAATTTAATGAAGCAGATACACAGCAACATTGAATAAATCATTATTCTTTGTCCAAACAGAAAAAGCAAAATGTTGGAGACTGACGCTTTAAACTCTTTTGCTTTCTGCCCTGGTATTCATTGAGTTTCATAGGGATCTCATCCCTACCTAATTCTGTTACTTTCAACTTGGCATTTGCTAGACAGCTTTATTAATTGATCAGGAGGAAATCTCCAAGTTAATTTATTAATCTGAAAAGCACTGAACTCTGCTGTATCTGTCATCAACCACAAGTAGCACTGAACAAACCAGATCAACAAAGGGCTGATAAAAAATTACATTATCTTAATTACTGCAATATACCCTTACTAGGCAGCCAAAGTGATTCCATGTAAGAGTGATTTAGAACTTCTTTCCCTAATAGTGTTAGGAAACTGATAATCATAAGTCTCATACATTAATACAATTCTTAATAGCTTCAAGTGTATAATCATCAACATCTCCTCTTATTGCAAACCATACAGTTAAAAATGGAGGCTCATACTGAATATTACAAAGAAAATGAGCTGCACCTGCTGA
The DNA here is from genome assembly GCA_004320125.1 of Scolopax mira. Taxonomy (NCBI): domain Eukaryota; kingdom Metazoa; phylum Chordata; class Aves; order Charadriiformes; family Scolopacidae; genus Scolopax; species Scolopax mira. The sequence goes on from BJBW01001127.1 coordinate 177,806, forward strand.
TGATTATGATTCCAACTGAAGTTGTAATCTATTAAAAAAAAATTAAATTAAAATACTTGCCAACTGATGCCTTGCTTCCATTTTAATAGTTACCACAGATGACTAACTGTGAAGTCTGAATTTCTTTTTTGTTAATAATTTGGAGATGTTGACTTACAAAAGCCTTGTAGTTCAAAGTGCTCTACCCATGCAAACACCCACATGCTGACATTGCAGTTTATATTTTTCTGAGACAAGACTAAATTCTTCAATAACTATTTGCTACCTTTTAAATTGCTTGTCTGTCTCAAACATTGTCCCAAGCCTGTATACGTTTGCTCAAGCAAAGCAAGCTGTCCATGAACAGCACACTTCCTATCAGAGCAGGTCCCAGCAATTCCCAAAAGCACAGCTGTACCTCCAGAACCCCACAGCCCCCAGAGGGCTCTGCAGGAAAGCCCTGAGGCTGGGGGAGCCCCTGGGACAGGTCTCCCTCCCACGGATCCCGCTCCCTGGCAGGTGGATCTCCTCCTGCTGGGACGGAGGGAGAGATCTGCTCCAGAACCCTCCCACCCACCCCAGTGGGATCGTACAACCCACACCAGTGAAGGTAGTGGTAACTATGAGGCATATGTAACCCTGAGTCTAACACAATTTAAATGCATCTGTAAAACTAGTTCATTGCTTATTTTGGGCACAGCAGAGGAAAGGTGTTGGAAATGAAGCTGCCAGTCTGGGCAGAGGAGCTGAAGGAGATGGAGAGAGAAAAGGAAGAAGGCACAGAGACACAGATGAAAAGTGAAAAAGGGGGAGCGGGGAGGGAGGGAGAAATTAAAAGAAATACTAATCCAAAATGAGATTAGTCTTAAAAGAGCTGTGCACATTTTCCTGTGCTGGAAAAGACAAGAAGCTCCTGAGCAAACAGTAATCGCTTACTCGGTTGCCAGCTATGGGTAAAGCCAAGCCATATTCCTTTCTGGCAACAGAACTGCTGTTGAAAGAGGAAATAATGGGTGCCCCAAGGGGCACACCCCTTCCCAGACTACACGTACCACGGCACTGGGCTCGCTCCAGCACGAAGGTATCTGTATGTGCTGCTTTGTGCTGCCATTCACCCCACGCAGTTGCTGAGCATCACCTTTCATGCAGAAGCCAGACGTGAGCTCCCTCCCTGACAATACAGCAGTCAATGTTTTTGCACTTTATTTTTTTTCCAAAGACACAGTACAAGTATTGAGTGTATAATCACTACCTGTCTTGATTGCTGTCACGGGGCATTTTCTATGGCTGAAGAAGACCACAGAGATCATTTTACAGCCAAGCACATGGAAAGCGCTTCTCAACCACAACGGATGGAGTAATGAAGTTGGCAAGAACAAATTCTAAATCATTAAATTATGAATTAACAAGAAGACTTAAGGAGTAAATATTTAGAAGAGCTCACTGAAGCCTTGTGGATAGGAACATCACGGACAGTTATTCCAGTGATCATGTAAACATGGAGTTAGGGAAGATGAGAAACAACAGAAAAATAAATCTCACCAATTAGATGCATAAATGCAGATTAATGCCATGAGTAGCTACCATATGAATAATTGATGCAATTATTAAAGCATTAATGAAATAGTCACAGACAATTTGATTTTAATTTTTAAATACCAGATGTAGAAATGTAAATCTGCACTTTTTTTTTCTTTAACTTCATAATTCAGGACTAACAGGTGATTTGTCCAGAATTCTACTTTCAGTAGAAAGTATCACTGAAGTTAAAGGGCAGGACAATTGATGAAGGAATTGGAAACAGCATTAAAAAATGAAATTCAGTGAGCAAACCCAGTACCTCCAAATGACAGAAGAAGTTCTTAAAAACAAGCAACAAAAAAAGTAGAGAGGAAAGGAAATAAACATTAGGAAACTAAATAAACAATGAAATGGTTACATAAGCATAGAGGAATTTTTTTCATTTTCATTACAGGCCCAGATTTCATTTTGCACCTATGAAAGTACTGTCAGTTATTCATAAAAAAGAATAACAAACTGTTTATAACAAGTTGTAGACATACAAAGGCATTAATTCATTAATGCATAAGGATTATTTAAGATCATTTCCATGCTTATATAACTTCTCCACATTTGTTTCAAAAAGGAACTTCTACCACATCTTATTTGTTGTTATTCAGGACAGCAGAATTGCTGGAGGATACAGGGAGAGCTGAAGAGCAGGCAATTAACACAAAAAGGAAAAAACCACAGCAGAAACTCTAGCCAAAATCTGAGCCCTCTGAGTCTTCCTCTGAGGGCAGAGGATGCAGACAGTGGCAGATAGCGATCTCCAGTGCACAGGCTTCAGCCAACAATCACACAGAAGGCAGGAGATCCAGCAAGTTGAGATTTCAACACAAGTAAGAGGGTGAGCCTGCTCCAGACAGTGGGTAGAGGCAGCTTGTGGAGACAGATCCCTGCATCCCTCTTACTTCCACTTATGAAGAACAAAAATTCGGGGAGTTTGTATTACATCCATCACTGACATATAATGGCAGGTGACTGTGCCGCAAAAGTAAAATCAGGCTAATTCTTATTTTGTAGAGCTTTTAGAGGGACTTGAGTAGAAAGTCTTTTTACAACAGCCGTGATCTCGATCTGTAAAACAGTGAGTGAGACTTGAAGAGCCACAATGCAGATGTGACTATCATAACATGCAGTTTTGCCTTTATATTCCCATACCAGATTATATGTCTATTTTCTCAGCAGAAAGGAAGTAAAGCAAATACCTCCACCACTCAACAGTGCAGATGGAGGGTATTTTTGAAACTGGCTATTTCGAAATTATCTTAAGTCCTAAAGTGTTGCACTGTACCATACTGTTTTCTCTTGAAATTATCTATTGCGTGGGTATCATGAATCACCATTTCACATCCACAGCTAACTTCACAGTGTACAGAGCATTTTATTCATTCTAGCTCTCATACGGATTCTTAAATGAACAGATAGCTAATGTCAAAGATGAACATTTTACTATTTTCAACCCATTCTCCCCTTGCCTCCCCCTCCTGCTTAAGAGCCATCACAAGTAATCCAGAGATCTGCCCCTATTTTACTTGATTAAGTAAATGGACTATATTGTCAACATGGAAAACTGTATCAATAGCCCACAGCTAACCAGAGGGGATACCAGGGACCATCTTACTAACCACACAGCACCCCAAAAGATCTTTACCTAGAAACAAAATATTCCAAAAGGTCCTCAAATTGGCAGGCTCTTGGGGTGAAGGGGCAGAAGTTTCTAGTAACCACTCTCCTTGGGTGACAAGTTCATTTTCATGCAATATTTAAAGAAAGGAGGATCTCCTGCGCAGCTGTTGCAGTGACCTTAGAGACATAATTTCCAGGCACTCTGTCCAATCGTTCCTCTGCTCCCTCTTAATTCACCAACAGCCACAGGCAGATTATGAAGCTGGGACTTTACCAACGTGACCAGGAGCCTATAATAGCACTCATAAGCCGAGAGGCTTTTTTTTTTTGTTGTCAGTACCACACATAAATACAAAATAGTCAAGAATCTAGCACTTTTCCCTTTAAAAATACACTGATAATTAGAAAGTATCTCCATATTTTGCTCCAAAGTAAAACAACATAATCTTATAAAGTACCATGCTAACTTCAGACCTAAATACTGACAAGATCTGTGGTTATTCCTGTTATGTGTTGGTGGCCATGATCTCCCCATGGCATTTGTAATGCAGTACTGTTTGCCAACTTAGGCAAATTACCTCTTGTGAAATGTACTAAAACACTGGAGAAAAGATTGATCTTGCAAAATATTTCACAAGCTATAAATTAAAGAGAAGGCCAGTGGCCGTAAACTTTAAGTCTTACTCCTTTTACAAAAAAAATGAATTCAGGCCTAGTGGTGTACAAACCTGGCCATCTGCTTGTATGCTTCTTCAGCCACCGCAAAGATATGCGGATCCATATCCCCCATGTTTTGGCCACTGTACGCGTTGATGATATCTTCGCCATAGATAGGCAGTTGCTCATAAGGATTTATGGCCACTAAGACAATACCTACAAAGAAAATGAACCAAAAGGAATTATTAATAGCTGTTTGAAAAGAAAACAAACCACAAAGTGGCTTTAATACCAACCATTGTTCTTAGCCTTTCTAAAAATATTAGCTAGAGAAGAATAAGGATCTGATATTACTGACTTCAACAAATATTTATTCTGACTACAGTTTCGAGTCAGAAGAGTTTACTTCTATCCTGCTTTAGGAAACACACCAGGGACAACTTTTTAATTTTTTCCTCTATCTGCCTTTTCTAAAGCCAGTGAGCATGAAACAAGAAGATTCAGAGTGAGTGGACTTGAAATACAGCCTGTTCAGTGCAATAAACCAATGAATGTGTATTGTACTTCCCTGTGTTTTACTGTGAATCACAAGTGATACCATGATTTGCAAATTATAACTATTACATGGCCTTGCTGACGGTGGGTTTGGATACATGAAGTGTGTTAACCCTTCAGCCATTACGCTGGGCCCAGGAATAACATCTTCAGGTTTTATAACAAGCAACAAAGGAGAGTCATGGTGCAATCTGTATTCCAGAGCATCTCTACCAGTCAGGCAGAACAACCTCCTGCTCAAAGGGATCAAAAAAAAATACATGTAGACATATCTCATAGGGCTGATGCCCAGTGGTATACAGTCACGTCAGGAAATTAAGTAATTACAGCTCTAGAAGGCACCATAAAACCCTCATCTAATAGATCTGTCTGTATGACTACTTACACTTTCCATTTTCTAGTTTTTCCATCCCAGTTAAACACATATCTCCCTTTTCAACCACCACTCATCACTACAGCATTTCTAAACTCATACCATCCTCTTACTCTCCCCAAACAGGAGAACTTAGTCTCGCTCCAAACGCCCTTCCTAGCCACAAAGTGACATCTCAAATGCTTTTGGTATGGTTTTCTTTTTCATGAGAAATGAGGATTGCTCTGCCCAGGGGGGTGATTTGCCAAAGATTACATATACTTACATATACCTTTCTCTCCTGCAGTATTTACAATGGGTAAGGCTCCGTGCAGGGGTGTAAATGTTGCCACATGAGAGCCAGCCGTGCCAGGCAACCTGTGCTCTCTCTACATGGCCATTCCTCCTCACCTTGACAATGGGATAAGAGGGTGAGGGGGAAAGAAACTCTAATTTTAGCTGTGGCTATTTTAAAAATAGAATTTCTTCTTACATATACATATATATATATATATATATATATGGGTGCCTAAAAGTGACAATGCAGGTGCAGAAGGCTGCACAGTGACTGTAGCAAGCATGCTACACAGGTTCCTTGGACAAACCATCACTGAAGAACCTGCTGAAGAACCGCTGAAGGAGCATTGCCACGGCCCTCAGCTCACTTCTAAATTTACTCAAGAATTCACACACACATACACTTCCTCAGGGCAGAACCCAGCCCTCTGCTCCATGCAGATTACAGCCGTGTGACGTCTGTCTCAGAAATTTTCCATGGAAAAGCTGGGAGAAGTGAAAGCACCTACAGACTGGCACTGCTGCCAGGAACGTCATCCCAGTTTTAAATCCTGGCATGCATTTATAGATCAAGCACAAGCCATAGCAAAAAAAAAACATTAAATAACAATAGAATATCATTCACAGAGAGATCCGAGAGACCTTGATCTATTTCCTCCAATATATGGCAAGTATTATGGCCAGACACACCCACCGTAGGGCGAGTCAGTGTTTTTCCATCACACAGACTTCACTGAAATGACTCAGGAGCTTGAGTGAAAAGTCTCTTTAAAAACTTATGCCAAGTTCTAACACTGTAATGATGAGCCAAAAAATAGGGGGGGGGGGCAAGGAGGAGTTGGGAGGGGAAGGGACCTCAGTACTAGCAGACTCAAGGAATATTTTCAGCCTTGGTGTTTAACAGCTGCCCTCTGTAACTGTGAAGAAGTAGTAAAAAGTAAGGGTGCGCCACGGAGCTGAGCCTCCCAGGCTTGCATGTCTAATCAAAGAGACATTAAAAGAAAGCTGTGTGAGGCTCCAGACAATTCCCTCCTGCTCTTGGCTACGTTGGCAAAAATAAACCCTTCAGAAATTCCAAACAAGCAGCCCCGTGACAAGTCTCCAGCACATTAAATCACTTACCTTCAGTAATGATCTGTAAAATGTGCAAGCAACTGCCATACAGAAATACCCAAAACAAGTGAGTTAGGAATTATATGATTTCTATGGAACTTTTAAATCCTGTCTCACAGGACGATAATCCAGGTTAATTTATATATAACATCTCTTTATCTCCACAAAATCATATTGCCATTTTAAAAAATATCCTGGGCCTTCCCAAATCAAGTTGGTTTTGTTCTTACAATTACACTAAATAAAACTCTGGGTACTGCTTTTGCCATTCTTCTTAGATAATTCTTTTATCTTGAATGTATTCACCCATTTGTGGACAAATTGGATATTACTATAAATAATTTATTAATTTAAATTAAAGTTTGTTCCCCTGCATAGCAGGCAGTACTTTCTACATCTGAACTAACCAGCAGTGTTCACTGAGGCCTCATCACATTTCCCTTTGCAACTTTTCAAATTCTTTCATTTCATGCCCCCAATAGTATAGCACCGTTATAAATCGCTGCTGAATTGCTGGTGAAAGGCTGACTTGAAATTAAGAAATCAGGAGGGTTTTCTGTTTAAAAGCTTGAATCACTTCAAAGTGAAAATGTACAGAATTTAACATCCATGTGACATATTACACTAAGGACAGCACAGTTAAAATAATTTCTAGCACCGTGGACATCCATCCCTCCCAGTTCTAGTTCTGCTGGTTGAGAATAATGTTACCATAGTTCTATTGGTGGATTAAAGTCTTTTTAATCACCTGCAGGCTAGATCAGCTGGGCTAGTTTAAACCACCTTCACCGGGTATTTAAACTAACCTGGGTAATGTGTGAATCAGATTAAGGAGGGAAATACAACTCCTCCCGCAGGCAGAGCTCCAAGGCAATAATCCTTGCAGCGGAGAAGCTGCCTGTACTCAGAGTGGGAACTGATGGACCGGTTTGAAAGTTGAACATCTGTGGCCAAAGGACCTGATTTTCAAAGGCTGACAGGCCAACATTATTTTCCTTAGTCTACAACATAATGTACATATCCCTACCAAGCAAATAAATCCACAGCACTCTGCATTCCTCAGGTCACCAGTTAGTGTTAAACCTCTTTCCCCTGCACTCCTGTTAAACCTCCCCCCTGGACCACCAGGAGGGAACCCCTGCTCCTGGATCTACATGTTTCTAACAAACCAACACACAGCTCCCAGATCCATCACTTCAGACTTGTTTGGAAGCAAAACAGTTGACCAAGCTCCTCCATCCCTAGCCCTTTTTCAGACCCACTCCATGAAGAGGTAAGGCCTTCCATCCCTACAAGAAAATATAAAACAATGACACTCAGGCTGAAAACCCCTTAACAAACCCAGAAGCCCTTTCATAAAACGCTTCTTTTTCCCCATCAAAAGCTTTGTCATGGGGGCACTAGAGACAGAACCACACACAATGGCTACACTTGGGGATCTGAGGTGGTTTCCCAGTGCTGGGAACCAGAACTCAGCAGGGATTGCCCAGAGAGGCCGCAGTATCTCCATCACTGGAGGTACCCAAATATTCAGATGCTTTCACTGGTCCAAGACCTGAGCAGCACGGTCTAGTCAGACCTGTTTTAAGCAGGGAGCTCCACTGAAAACTTCCAGAGGTCCCTTCTAGCCTAAATTATTCTCTGGCTTTAGTCATGCTTTGACTGCATGATGGGATGAGACATGGGTATGAATCATCTCCCACTCCTACAAGGGGGAAGGCTGGTTGCAAGCAGAGGGAGGCAAAGTCTGATTCAGCCCCCCATGGTCTGAGAGCAGGACTGGGAGCCGATGCACTCTGCTGAGCATCCACAGGTCAGGAATAGCCAGAGACAGCAAAATGCAGCAGGACACTAATACCTGCAGTCCACCCATCACCATGTCTTTAACATGCTGGCGGCCTTAGCTCTCCATGCGTATCACCATGGGTGGAACTGTAACAGGGACCAGGAGAGGGAAAATCTGACCCTTGGCATCCTCCATGTGCAGACCAGGAGAGAACAAGGCCTTCAGCTGTAAAACATGAATTCCTCCTTCAGCCACCTGCAGTCAGGATGAGCCGGTATTTGCCAAGGGCCACCTTGCAATGTGACTTCCCTACTTCACAGGTGGCAGGTAGCACAAAGTACAGTGAAATTACAAACACCTAATACATGATGACATCAGGAAGGCCCAGTATACCCTGGCATGTGATACCCAGAATAGGGACTGCCTTACAAAAGTCTGATTAGAGACAAAGTTAAATTGCATATTTAAAAAGAAATCATGGGGCATGTTTTCTGCTGGCACAACTGAGCTACAATTAATTTGAAAATGACAATTGGACTACACCTTCTAGAAGAATGTGTCTTTGCCTTCATCAGACAATTCCAAGAAGGAAATTTTTGATATCTGGTTTCTAGCAATCACGTCATCATATTATGTTTTGTTTTACTCAGCTTAAAATGTAAAAAAATTCACCGAGGACTTCAACTATTTTGTATTCACTAACACAATATCCAAAGTACATATTTCAATCTTTGAAAAACTAACAAAGATTTTCTGTTGAAAATGCATAAGCGCTGGCTCATGTGATGTTATGGATTCAGTCCTGTAGTGGCACTGGCTGAAAAACACGAAAAAGAAAATAAACTGGCATCTCCTGTACAGGGACAGAGGAGCTCGATGCAGAGTTAGGCATAAATCCACCAAAACACAGAGGCATCTGCCCCGTGTGACGCTCTCCTCCAGCCCATGCCTATCTAAGCAAGACTAAGGGGAACACCAAGCAGCCAGGAATCCCATAAAACACATAAAAATCCCAGCACACTGAAACTGCTGAACAGAGATTTTATAAACAGAGTCCACTGGGAAGGCAGAGGGATACAAAGCAAAGTCAATTTACTCTGAACCTTAACACTTTGAAGTCCATCCAAAGCACTTAATGACCACAATCACAGGGACTTTCATAGAGCAGCCCAACATGTCTTATTGTTAAATGATTTTAAGTTAAAAGCATGCATATCAATAATCAACTTTCCTTTTGCTGTCTAGCATTCTAGGTATAGATTACGGTATGAAAAGACAGTACTTGCCACAATAGGTATAGATTAGTTTAGAGTCTATAAATCGAACTTTGAGGTTGTGTAAAACAGCCGGTTCATGGAGATAACTGAGCGCCGTGAGGTCATTTTCACCAACAAGTATGTCAGGGTTTCGCAGGGGTGGGAGTTCCTTGGTTTTCGGATCGAGACTATATTCTAGGTCCTGCAGATCAAACAGAAATACATGGTGAAAAAGCTGGTACTTAGGTTTTCTCATGCAGACCCCCCAGTCATTCTTCACAGCAAAACCTGCCCAAGTCAGTAAGCACAATGCAAGATTTAGCTTTTGCAGTGATTTGAGGGGGCAGTTCTTTCTCAAAAAAAGGGTTTTCTATATGCAACAGGCAACCATAAAGAGACACCATCTTTCAAACTATTACTTAAGCAAATCCCGTTCTCTTGCTGCTAAATCTTTATTAAATAAAGCAAACGCTGTTATATCATAAATCTAACTAGTTTTTCATCCTATTTTCCTCTTGAGTGGAACAGAGAAACTAGATTTGCAACAGTCCATAGCCAGCTTCATACATAGTAATATGACATAAACACATTGGCAGAACGCCATGAAGAACATATAAACTGAAAAAAAACCACTACCTACAATTTTTGCAATTATAAATTAATCTCTAATGAAGAAGTTTTAATTGCATCTGTCTCTAGATCTAAAATTACTTTATTTACCAGTTATTTTCTTGTCCCCACACAACATGACTTAATTGGCAAACACCTCCATTCTGCTACATGTGATACTCAAGTGTGCAGCATCCCCACACAGCCCGGAATATGGGGGGGATTTATCTTGTCACATTAAAAAGGGTTGTACTCAGCTTGCTATGCAAGAAATCTGAGTGAGTCAAAGACTGAAATACAGTCAAGTAAAATGGTTTTTTTTAGAAGCTACTCTCTCTATATAATTTGTTCTTTTTACTTCACAGCTATGTAGGTCTCTACATGAAAGTAGGATATACTGGTAAGAAGAAAAAAAAACACTTGTAAGAAAAGAATTTAAAAATAAATACTTGGCCAACTGCAGTAGGTCTTTATTTTCCATGGGAAGATCTCAGGGGTCATTATTGTTAGATGTTAAAATTAAATAACCATTTAATTGGCATGAAAAAACAATCCAGCCTTCAACTAGAAGGACACAAGCTTTTTGTAGACATGTCGTGATTTTTCATTTTTTCTCTACACCACATACAGCATTATTTCATAATGCTTTTAATCCTTACTCCTTTTTATCTTTACTAACCTTCTGAAGGTTATGCTCAACTTAAAAGTCACAATTCTTTCTCTGTAACACTGTTCTCCTAGCAACACTGTTCTCACTGGAATATCAAAGCAGGGTTATAGCTTTAATGGCATAAGTAGAAAAAGATGATGCAACTAAATGTAACATGCAGTGGGATAAAAGCAACATGCTATTTTATTTTTTAAAATCAGGAAAAAAAAATTTTTGTAAATAAATGGTATAATTTATCACACAAAAAAATACTACTTGAAGTTGGTTGACAAGAATAATTGCACACACATAAATACAGACATATCTTGACAATATGGCTTCCTGTCTAAGATACATCAATCTCTGGTCAAAAGCATGAACAATCAGCTTATGGACAATACGCTGACCTACCTTCCCCTCTTCAAGCCGAAGCTGAAGGACTTTATCGCCAGGTTTATAATCTTTGAGAAGTTCTGCTGACTTCCAGACCTCCTCTGGGTCAGGGATCCAAACCCTGGCATACTGCAATACAAGAACAACAGCAAAAGACCTGTCACTTTTTGTTGCAATATATCATCAATATACATGACACCAAAAGCTTTTTTTCTCTTTTTTTTTTAAATACTTGTTTAACAGTCAAAGCCTTAAGCAACAAACAAGTTAATTAGTACATCTGAGGTGAATAAATTGCTTATCTACTGATAACATGCTACACAAGTTTAATTTTATGGCCTACAGAGAGACAAAAGTGCACTTTTCACGCAAAACAATGCTCCAAGGTACACATTCAATGTTGAAAATCTACAAATAAAAGAAAAGTGTTTTCAGAGAGATCAAAAATTTAATTATCAAAAAAACTACTTGGAGAAACTCTTCTGAGCAGATTCTAAATGCATTTGCAACATAACTTTAGGTAGCTTTTTTTTCCCCGAAGAAAGAGAACACTTGGGCACACTCATGTTAATGCAGGCAAAGCTCTCTGATCTCGAGTATTAAAAGCTCTTTCTTTTGTGGTTGCACATAGGGCAAGTTTAAAAGGGATTATCTCCAGAATGCCAAAAGAAAAAAAAAAATCAAAATATTTGGTTGAAGAGGCCTCCAAATAATAGGAAAAAAAAAACCCAAACCAGCATTACAATTAATGACCATTTTCATGCAAACTTTATTCATGAAAGTAACCCAAACACATGACTTGTTTTCAAAAACAGAAAGAATATTCATATTTTTGAAATGAGTGAAGATATAATGGTTATCTCATATTCAAGAATCAATTAAAAGTATATGGAAACCATCTAGTTACTTATACAGTTGCACATACATGCAAATATGTACGAATGAAAACCACTCTTGAGTAACACAAGGAAAAGGCTACGACATTTTTAATATATTAAAGCTTCCAAACCGATGCTCTTGCAATGCCTCGAGAGCACGGAGATCACCCCACACCCCCCAGCTTTGCAAACAAAACAGCCTCCTGACTTCAGAGGTGCAGCCACGTTGCAAAACATTCTCCATCCACTAAATTACTTCGAAATAATTGTAACGCAATTGTCAAAGCACGACATTCGATGGCAGAGAAAACAGCATGTGGCCATCGAGCTTCATCACCTAATCTTACACAACTGAGTTTTGCATAGATCTTCTGCCTCACAGAATGCTAAGGCTGCTGCTGCTTTTGGTTTTCCCTCTTATTAACCCAGTTTTCCCACTACTTAAAATGACAAACTCATGGTTTCTACTAGGGATATTTTGAAAGACCTAAGCTTCATATTGCCTTTGTGTTGCAAGACAGGAAAGGATAAAATGATTAGAGCAAAGGCAGAACTTTGTTCTTTGTAGTAAATATGTGGTCGTGTTGTTTTTTTTTTTTCCTTTGAGCTTTATTAGTTTCATATATATTTGCAATTGCTTTCAGTACAAAAGTGCAGTATTATTTTATTATTTACATACCCTTTCCCCCAAAGATATGAATATTGATGAATTTGAATTTTAATTTGAAAAATAAAAGTAACTCCTGTGCAGAGTATGTGCTCTGGCCACCCACCGAGCAGGGTCTGCAGCAGCCATGGAGGCCAGCAGAGGTGGTGGAGCAGCTGGGCAGCCCACAGCAGAAGCCATGGGTTTGGGCACTTAAATAATCTGTTTTCAGCCCTGATGTATCTCACAGGCGAAGAAACCTCGCTTGAGTTAAAATGAAGGTGTGTGCTAACGAGTGTATGTGCGGATGCAAGGACAAACCTACAGAAACTACAGAATAATCCCACTGGAGTCAAGTAGTACGCTCAGAAGCAATGTCTTCTTTCTTTCCCACGTGGTTCTTGAACAAAAGATTCCCTGTAAAACTCCATAAACACACATATATCCCAATGCACCTGTTCATAGAACTTTTTTATTAAAAAAAAAAAACACCAACAAACAAACAAACAAACAAAATACTAACCAAAACAAAGAATCCTAAAAATCAAAACCCTGTGAGAAAGCAGAGAAGGTTTTTATTTCAGCACAAAGCAGCTGCAGTGTCAGATACAGCTGAAGACCAAATGTGTACCACACTTCAATATTTCGGATAAGATATTGCTTCCCTCTCATCACAGGAATTAACAGATAGCAAAGTAAATGAAATACAAAAGGGGAAAGTATTTAAACACTGCCCAGCAAAACAGGTTAGCAGGCTGCTCCCCTCTAGGCTACACAAAGAAAAGTTTCCTAATGCAAAAGCAGCAGCAGCCTCGTAAAGCACAAATCCTGTTAACTTCAGGCAGCAAATGCTGCGTAGCAGTCTCTAACTACATGATCTATGCCAGCATGAAATGGGCACCTTTAATTTATTCAGCTGAAACTGTGTATTTTCTGCTGTCTGGAGAAGGGAAAGAGGAAGCAGAGAACAGATCACCATAGAAACTGGGCTACTACAGACAGCTGAACCTTCCACATGACACAACCCTACAGAAATTAAAGTCATCTTACGAACACTGAGCTGCAGCTTTTCATCTCCAGCATCACTGCCTATCCTTAAATCCCTGCCAAAGAAAACACCTGGTAAAAAGACCAGGTGGGAGGAAAGAGAGAGATGTTCCTAATTATAAGCATTGATTCATTTCACAACATTCTCACCTCGCTAATTTAGCAGAGTGATTTACAAAATCAAATTTTCCTTCTATCTTTTATATAAGCAGTTGAGTTCAAACCCCATTGCTGCCCAGCCTGTAGTGGGACCCGACGCTACCGCAGAACACAAAGCACCACCACGGGCAGAAGCAGGACCAAGGGCCTCTCTCTCAGAAAATACCTTACTCCAGTATCTACTCTTTATTCACTACTATATAAAGTCAATTATGACTACATTAAAATAAGACTAAAATATTATAAACTTCTAGAGACGCTGATTTACAAACGGGCCTTCTACACAGGGAAAGAAATGAAATGCACAGGAAAAATGCACTGAAATGATTAAAAAAAAATTATGGCAAGGAACATACTGAAATGAGGCCTGACGATGATCAATGAATATATTACCCTTTGCAATAGTTCAATGTAAATTTTGAACCACCAGAATAGAACTGCTGATAGAGGAGATAACAGCATGATTTACCTAAGGAAAGGCAGTGAATGAAATTTTAGGTAAATATTGTCACCCTTCATGACAACCCAAGCTTTCCGATAGTGTCACTTGCTCCTTTTGGTATTGATTTGGCTCTAATAAACTTAGTTTTGCTACCCAGGTAATAACGTTGTGCTTTCCCTGTGGGTATGTTTCTAGCTCACCACTGATGACGTCTTCCTGTCCTTCTCGGAGACGCAGGGCTGGAAGAGGCACGAGGAGAACAAACAACTCATGGTCCTTCCAGCCCACCTCAAAGCCACACCAGCAGCCAGCCATCTCCAGCCCAGAATTCACAGGACCACCACTTATTCTCAACCAGTTAAAAAAAAAATAAATCAGAATTACAGAATTATTGTTCTTTTAGATGAGATACTCTTGAATTCAGAAGGAAAACAAAGAAATAAATGCACATTGACAGGCCTATTTCAAAACTCAGTTTCTTGCCTAGACTTTCTTCCAGGCTCAGTAGACTGACATTAAAAAACTCCACCACCTCCAAAATCACTTCAAAGTGTGGAATCGCCATACTTGGTTCAAGGAAGCCAAGCTGGGCTGCTGAAAGGCAGTGGCTTAGTGATCTCAATGTAGTGACTCTAAAAGAGTTCACAATAGAAAAAAAACACAGGGAGAGGTTTTCATTTTTTACTGGCGGGTCAGAAAGCTTGCTGTTTCACCACAATTTCATATAATAAGAAAATATAATAGGAAATTGCAGTATTCTCTCATACCACATGATTTCATCTTAGATCACATGAAGAAATCAGCAGACTATAATAATTATCTATCAAATGAGACCATATGACTCACAAAGCCTCTCTTCTGAGATATTAACCTCTTGAAGTAGTAATTGCCATTGCTGACAGAGTGGAATTAGCAATGCAAGCAGCTCAGCAGTCGCTTCAGCACTCACAATAGTTTTCCACTCCCATCGCACAATTACAACTACTGCAGAAGGAGATAGAGCTATCTTCCCAGCTTAACAGCTCTTTGGTAAGAGCTGAAAGAGTTCATGAGATTATCTACATCCTAGAAAGAGAAAAAAACCAAAATGTCAACTCATAAAAAGCTGTCCCTAGTTTCTCAGCATGATCTACCCATACAAGTGAACTTGTACAATGGTCACTTCAGCACAGATCATCTATTTACTTACAGACAGCCTCAAAAAACAGCTTTCCAGGTGTTAATCATGAAAAACTTATAAGATGCTGCCCCTCTCTCTTTGAAGGATGACCTCATCTTGAGGTAGGCATAAAGCAGCTTGTTAATGGCTGGATCAAAGAGATTCCATCAATGCTGGCAGCGACAGCTGAAGGAGCTGATGGAACAGTAACATGTGGTGAAAGTCAAAGCTAAATTTGACCAAAAGCATTCAATATTGCTAACTGAACACGGCCACCTGGAGAGAACAGGCTGCATTGAAAAGAAAACTGTCTGTGGCAGCGAGGTGTAACTACAAATCAGAGCACAAAGTTGTAAAGTTCATGCTGCAAAGTGCTGGATTTATCTATGCAAAATGCTAACTTAGGAGAAAAGGATTTCCCCAGCTCTGTGATTTCCTTGCTTGGGGTTGCTCTGAAAAGGTAATTTAGTGCTATTAGAATAATTTCCTTTTGGCCTTATATTTTCCTTTAAACTTGGCTCATGGTGCCACCACCAGGGATGATAACACTGAGCCTAGAAACACTTGAAACAGAAAAGTTCACCTTTTATATTAACAATATAAGCAGACGTAAGGCTGGGTGAGCACCAGGTCAAACACAAGTCTTAACTCAACCAACCTGGGTGCCCTACAAAGAGATCCTGGTTGCCCACAGACGAGGCCAGAGCAGGTCCCATTTCTTCCACTGCTGAAACCACTAAAATTTCTGCCATCACACGGGTAGTCCCAAGGAAGCCCCGCGTTTCTGTTAACAAAGGGCAGCTGCTGCTACCTGCATTCAAAAAGAAAGATAAGACTCGACTTTCCTTTCATAAAAATGACAACTAAGAAGGAGGGAGCAGAAAGTAGAGCATTTCCACAATAGGCAGGCTGGAACAAAACCTCTGACCGACTCATCTAAATTCTTCCTATGACCTGAGGGAAATGGCATCATTAACTTTACAAAAGAATGAAAACAAAATCTATCAATTTTCTTAAAGGCAGTAGCATTCTTTGGGCACGGAGCATTATTTTCTGTCTTGTTGCTCAGCAACAGCCATTTATATACCTCCAATACAGTTTAAGGCCTGGTATTTAGAAAGTATTAATTTTAAAGGACATTTATATCATGATATATAGTGGAGAAAAGTGTATGTGACAATTTGTATTAGTGTTTTATCTGACAAATAATCTCACATAGTTTACCTAATAGGAAGATCAATAGTCTTATGTTACCACGTAACACTCTGACTGCTGGGAATGTCCTAGACAGTGGCACATGGAGCACCCACGCAGGGACAGGGTGACCCAGGCTCTGAGCTGCACCCTAAGCCACCACCAGGCAACTACATGCCTGTGTTGCCACCACTGGGTTTGCACTTTTGGGCCAAAGTGCCTCAACACCCCAGGTGAGGCACCGCATCCTTCTCCATGCACACAGAGACTACCCGAGACACAGCACAAGGGAAAAAAAGAATCAGTTGTACTTGAGTATTTCATACACTGTATATACATCCACTACATTGGAATCCTAAGGATATAAAATTTGGGACTGTTTGTTTGCTGGGGTTTGTTTTTCTTTCTCTTTTACGCATCTTATAAGGCTCGCAACACCAAAACCAATTCATACATTGTTTGCCAAACACACCTTGATTGTACAAGGTACAATCAAGAACTACCAGCATACCACAAAGAATCACTGCAGCACAATTTACAACTACCTTTGGCCACCGGGAAAACGTCCGTTGAGTTACATTCACCTGAAACTTCACCTTACTTCAAAGTGATCCAAAAAAAAAGCTAAATCCCAAACACAGAATTTATATATACATGCTACTGTAGGAAAAAAAAGTATCAGCAAACAGAAATGTAAATTTTTTCATCTTTTTAAATATTACAATTATTATTATTTCCACTGAAATTCAGAGAAAATTATCAACCTGCAAATCTACATACTGGGCCTGACATCAAGGCCAGAAAACTCATGTATTTCACTTTAAACTAGCAAACCTATCAAAGAACAGTTAGTTCTTCATAACAGTAGTTGATATGATTTTTCAAAGACACATTTTTAAGGAGTTAAAACACATGCAAGTATTAGAGCATTTTAAAAGCAGTTACTTTTTCTTCATCTTGAAAAACACAGCTTTCTACATTTTATGTGGATTGTACTTGAACTTCTCTTCAAAACACAGTGCAGAGGGAGACCGATCGTATTTGTACTTGGTTGCTATCAACCCAGACAATAGTTTATCCCAGCGATGCCCATTCACCCCCCCGTGCACAGGAAGGACATTTGTCAGCTCCTGGGGTATTTCACGGGCCCCCTTTCACAGGCTCCTCTCCATCCTCAGCCACAGCGGCTCATACACCATGATGCCAGTAGCAGCCAACCACTGGAAGCCACCGACAGTGGTGGGGAGTCACATGCAACCCCACTTGGGTACACCATGAATTTGCCCACGCGATGCTTCTTGGAGGGCTTAATTAAAGCTGTATTATCAACGGAGACACAAAACCAGCTGAATAACCACAGTAAGATCAGTGAAAACAGAGAGCAGAAGTGGGACAGGAAAATATTCTGACTCACGTCAAACTTTGTTTGGGGTCATACCCACAGAGAGAAGCAAACACAGGACGGCATTTCCACCCCTACCACCAAAATGAAGGCCAGCACTGAATCATATGCTTGTGATTGCAAAAAGAAGCATAATTAAAGTCTGCCTTGAAACACCTAATTCATCCAACCTGAAAAACATGTTACAAGAATCGTAGAAGAGTGGCCACAAGAAATTTAAGGGCAAATGAAACAACTACAGGCATCCCCTGAATATTAAGCTAGTGAGACATCTTGCATTGAAGAAAGAGTATTAGGAAAAGGATGCATGATTTCATGCCTGTGTGCTTACAGCAAATATTGTGGTATATTACAAAAATACTCCAATTTAAAAATAAATTTTAAACCCCCAATATTTAAGGAATACACACACACAAAAAAAAAACATTCAACACGTTAGGATTAACTTCATGGGTTTCTGAATTGAAGATCCCAGAAAACAAACACTACGAGGTGAAATGAAACAAGTGGTTGTAGGATTTTGTTTTAAAACTAAGATGACACAAGTCATAATAGAGACTTTATAGCACAATTAACTAAATGCTGAAAGTAAGTACTATTTCCAGGCCACTGGTACAAACTCAGTCAAGACTCTCATGCTTCTTACGTATTTTTACATGCTGGTGTCACACCACCAAGAGTCAATTTCTTTTTCTCAAGCTCTTGAATGGATTTAAGATCCTATGGATGCTCTTCATAATTATTTTCCCCCAAGTTTCTAGGCACCTTGCCCCCAGCAGGCAGGTAACTGACTCAATCCTTGCACAGCCTGGGTTTACGGTCCCCCATGACATCCTGCTTGCCAAGTTGGAGAGAAACAGATTTGATGGGTGGACTGTTCAGTGGATTGGCTAGAATTGGAATTGGCTAGATGGCCGCATCCAGAGGGTTGTACTCAATGGCTTTAAGTCCAGATGGAGAGCAGTGACAAGTGGTGTCCCTCAAGAGTCCGTGCTGGGACTAGTAATGTTTAACATTTTTATCAATGACATAGACAGAGGGATTGAGAACAACATCAGCAAGTTTGCAGATGACACCAAGCTGTCTGGTGGTGTCAATACACCTGAGGGACAGGATGTCATCCAGAGGGACCTGGACAGGCTGGAGAGATGGGCTCAAGTAAACCTCATGAAGTTCAAGGGGAACAAGTGCAGGGTTCTGCACCTGGGCTGGATCAATCCTCGCCGACTGGCGACGAGGTGTTAGAAAGCAGCCCTGAGGAGAGGGACTTGGGGGGGCTGATGGACGAGAAGCTGGACATGAGCAGGCAGTGGGC
>BJBW01001129.1:0-22858 GCA_004320125.1 Scolopax mira
GGCTGGATGAGGCTTTGAGCAACCTGCTCTACTGCAGGTCTCCCTGCCTATGGCAGGGGTTTGGAACTTGATGATCAATAAGGTCTCTTTCGACTCTAACCATTCTGTGATTCTGTGATCTCTCCAGCTTGGGGTTGTGTATCATGTAGGAGAGAAGCTGTTGTTCATTTTGCTAGTGTTTTCCAGCAGACTTCCAATTCAGAAGCCATGTACAAAATATACTCATTACAACCCACTGTTATATGAGCATGCATCCATCATGTCACCTGTCCATGGTGGATGCCTGATCACAAAATGCACAGTCTTATGTGATGGCTGTTGTAAGAGGTCTGCAGAACTCTTGGTGATGGATACTGTCAGGTCAAAGATCCTTCTCCTCATGGAATAAGGCTCTTCTTCTCCACTGCTTTCAAGGGAAAGAATTGTTTCTGTTCTTCCTTATATTCCCTAAAATTTCTTGGAATGTTTGCTACAACAGGTTTTCAATTTAAATGCCAATATAACACAATGTCTGGAGGGAAATGAGTTGAAGTATTCAGAGGATGACTACTCAGTATGATTCACACTGCTGTGAGCAAAGAAGAGGTCTGTCTGGCCTTCTGTACTGGAGTGATAACAGATATTGAATGCAGTGTGTACTCAGATAAAGTTAATGGCAGTGACATTTGGTAGATGACAGAGAGAAACAAACTCCTGTCATCTGTTTTTTAACACTCTGTGCCCAAACCATTATATGTCAGACTTGGTAAAAGTGAATAATCTTTCAGCATCTACCACTCTTCCCTCCCATGCTCTCAGTCACAGGAGACTGAAGGACTACTAGATAAATCACCTCCATATATTCACAAGGACAGCAGAACTAAAAGCAGCCAGGGAAAAAGGATTCAAGGTATGTGGCTCATTAGTAGTGGCCTCCCCAATATTTAGCAGTCATTGTACAGACTTGAACATTCCCAAAGCCCTCTCACAGTCAGAACAAATGCTTACATAAAGCCTTGTATCTTCAAAGTGCTTCACCAACATACATATATTAATAAGACTTTTTCCCAGAAGAGAATGCAGTGTCAGAGAGATGCCATTCAAATGGCTGGGCTGTGAGAGGTAGAGCTAAAATATTTCATTAGACCTTCAACCTCTGCCATCAGTTTCTAGTGCATTTAGAAAAAAAGGATGGAAAGTGGATGTTTGTGAGCAAAAAGAAGAGTAACTGCTTGTAAAATCATTTTGCCCTCTATGATTGCAGTGTTAATTAAATTGTATATTCTGTGACTGAATTCAACATAAAGTGAAATAAAAATAAGATTTTTAAACTCAGTACATTTAGGGATTTGGTGCGAGCACAGTTTTTCAGGAAGTTTTCATAGGATGATATTGCCTAGCTTCTCATAATCAAAAAAGCCACACAGCAGTAGCAACTTAAAAATTACCAAAAAACCCAAAATTACAAAAAAAACTTTACAAAAATTATAGTATTTTTCCTGTGTTTATAGTACCTGACACATGAAGAAAGGTGAAGGCAGAGGCTTAAGCAGGAACTAAGAAAGACTATTTTCTTCTAGTTAACATGACTCTTATGCAAATATATTTACACAGACAAATGACAAGCACATGTCAAAATACCTAACTGTCAGTTTACTTGGGCTCTGAAAGCACAAATAAGGTACAACCTAGGTTTCATCTCCTCTCAAGCTATTCAAAGTTCCTGTAATACTCTTCTAATAGCTAGATACTTGGAGAATTATTTGTTTTAATTACCTTCTTTAGTAAAAAGTTCTTTCCAAGTCAGAAGGCATTTTCGTAAGTATCTCACACTATATTTCAAGCAACTTTAACATCGTTTTCTATTAGCAGGACATGAACTTTGTGAAGCAACCAAGGGACTGAGTCAGGTCTCACTCACTATGGTCGTGAGCTAGAAAAGTCAAGAGGCAATGTTCTGTGCCACAAGACAGATGAAACCCCACACTAATCTATGCCATGTTATCTGCCACCTGCTCTGTGGATATCATTGTTTATGTTCTAAAAGCTTGAAGTTATATTAAAAAGGTGAAGATTCAGTTCCTCTTTGTGTAGTATTTGGCTTCTTTTATGTGTTCTACAACAGAAATACATGAAACACTTTGATATCACACACAATAGTGCAATAAAAGTCCACTTTAATTCTTACTAAAGTCTGGAAGGATTAATACACTCTGATTTCACATTTCTAGCTTTCTGGTATGCTGAGGCTTTAAAGGAACAGTGCCCCTGACCTGCAAACTTCCTTTTTCTCTTTTTTTTTTTTTCCCCTTTTTCATCTTTAGCTCTAAAAGTGCAAGCAAAAGGCCCCATATAGCATGGATACCAATATCATATGCAATAAGAGAGCCCTGCAAATGCTGTCACTATGAAACAATGCTATGCAGAATAGTCTCAACGCAGCAGTGGCTTTCAAATCAGTAATCAGTAGAAATATATCTGAAAAGACAGTCATTGAAAACAAACACTCAAAAAGGCAAGACTCAAAGCTACCATTTTTGAAAATCTGAAAAGATTGCATGGCTCAGCATCTACTGAATTTTTCACAACTTGTAGTCTAAAACCAATATTCAGGTTTTTGTCACTTGTGTTAATGAAAGATTTCGTTCAGAGATTGTCTCTTTAATTACAGAAACTAAGGTTTGAATCCAAAGCAGCTTATTAGCTAAATTAAACAATGAGGAACAGGCTCAGATTCCTTCTTCTCCCACCAGAGAATTGAAGCACGCTGTGCACTCTGACTATTATGAGTGGGCAGATATTATCTAGCAATCAAAAGGAAAAATAATGTAAAACTGAGTACAAAATGGAATTATAATAAACAAAAGGGTGGACAGTATGAACAGTATGAACAACCTCTCAGGATGCACAGCATTAGCGATGAAATGTTTCAGAAAGTATCTTGTGTATATGGAGCACTATACCTACTAAATAATGAACCCACGGGATGTTGGCACAGAGAGGAAAATAAAAAAGATGATTAATATCTAAGGGAGATGCCATTCCCAGGTCTTTGTCAAAAGCATAACTAATCAATGGATATTATTGCATAGCAGCTCAATAAAACTGTAAGGTATTTCAATGAAAACCTACCATTATCCTCATGCACAATAAGATGCCCTGAGATGCAAACATTGAGAATGATTACGGCCACAAAGAAACCTAAATGTACACTGCTCTTATAATTCAAATGCAAATTCTATGTACCCAAACTGCATCAATTCAAGAAAAAGTGCAACTCATGAAAACTTTCTTAATATGCTGCATAAAGTATCAAAAAGATTGAAAATAGGATTAGCAAAGCAGAATGTACCATTCAATGAGTATTGGAAAAGATGCTTATCAAAAGTTTATCAGGCGAAGTAAGTCTGAGAAATGCTGATAACAGATGGGAGCTGCCTCGGCAAAAAAATATTAGTTTGATTGCTTCTCTAGCTAAGGAGAAAAGTGTCCTAGGGGGGAAAAAAAAATATCTGATTTTCTTACCTCTTCCTTCTCTGCACTTTGCAAGTCCCTCCACTCCTCAGTGACGTGACCAAAGTCCACTGTGTTCATCGCAACCTTATATTCCCCAATGATATCATGTTTGGAGAAACGATCAAAGTCATAAACTGCCATCACTAGAGTTTTTCCACCCAGCTCGGAGTATGGCACCTGCAAAGAAGAGAAAATGACAAACTCCATATCTGAGACAATAAAGATCAGTCCACTACAATGCAAATCTATTTCTTTGGTTTATCAGCTGTCATCTCAGGTAAATTGAACTGCAGAGAAAATTATGAGCTGTATTTGTTTCAGAGTCACCAGATGCAGTATTTTTTGAGACCTGGCTCAGGCACTCCACAGAACAATGTGGCAGCTCACTCATCACTCCCTGGGTTTTTCTCATTCTACTTCAAATCATTTTGTGGGTGATGAGACTGAAGCAGGAAGCCCAATTATTTGCACTGAAGACACATGAACTTTTCACACAATGGTGTCTTTTCCTCAATAAATCAACTGTCATCACTCAGAAATGGGTAGCTCCCAGACTGATGAAAAAGAGAACTGGATTACTGTATCTGACACAAAGTAATTAGACACTAAATAGTTCTCTTACAGTACCACTACCTATTACTTACCAAGGCATATTTTTCATTATTATACCTTTCACACTGTAGACACTAAGGTGCTTTCCAAGTCACAGCGTACAGCTAGAAACTGTGGTGGCATAAGGCCAAGTTCTGACTAATTCTCCAGCTGTTCTGATGTGTTTTGGACAGATGCTGTGGGTTAGGATGCTTATGAGTCACATTTTTAATATTCAGATGAAGATGTGCACTTAGGTAAGCTACACTTGAGTGGCTATCTGGAGAGGTCTGATTTAAAAATTGTTTGGATTTACACAGAACATTTCATCAATTTGAATATATTCTGCAAGTATAAATTTTTTCCACAGGTTTCAGTAAACATTTCTCTATTAATTGTCTATATTAGAAGAGAAACCAAACTGCCACATAATCATTGGCCTTGTTAACTGTTGTATGTTCCAGTCTGTTTAAGCCCTAGGACTGTTGTCTTTTGTTACTGTTTGGCTTCTACTTGCTTTTTAATATACTTACTAATAACGAGTAGATTTTCTTCTTTGTAACATGTTATATAATGTTTAAAAGCAGCTCCAGCTTCCATTACTGAGTACAATGTTTTCAGTGGGTACAGGGTTGGGTATTGTAATAAATGCTATAGTAAAATCTATTTTGATTCTGTAAATTTTTTGTAGCCTCTAAAAAGCTACAGAGGCAAATGTATGTGGAAGGCAAACTGCTAAGTAATTCCACTTTTATTTTTATGCAGCCTCAAAAACAGGAGAGGAGCAATGTTCTACAGTTTCTTTCTTCATCAGTTTACAGTACCACTTAATGGATCCTGGTCATTTG
This sequence comes from Scolopax mira, assembly GCA_004320125.1. Taxonomy (NCBI): domain Eukaryota; kingdom Metazoa; phylum Chordata; class Aves; order Charadriiformes; family Scolopacidae; genus Scolopax; species Scolopax mira. The sequence continues at coordinate 4,935 of BJBW01001129.1, forward strand.
GAACATATGAAAAGACTACATTTATCATTATTTAATTTTTTTACCATTAACTTGACCTCAGTAAGGCTTATTTTCATTACTTTTCTTTTAAAGAAGATGTAGTGCCAGCACTTCCTCCATTCATTATCTCTGAAACAACCTCAGCATACAGCTTTGCTCAGGACAACTAAGGATGCCCTCAGCTCTTGTGAAGGACTGTTCCCTCTCCCTGCCTTCTGCTCTGCTCAGAAATCCTTAGCCTCCTGACTTAGTGCAGGTGTTCTTGGTAGAAGGCCATGTATAGAGTGTTTTTTCTGACACAGACATGTCACTTCTCCAGGCATGAACCCTCTTCTCCAGGAACACCTCTCTCTGCCAGACTGGTGTAGTCCAGCTGGGAATTCTCAGTTCCATTTTGACAGCACAGTGCAGGTACACAATTCAGACAGCTGGAGCCTGATGGAGTTCCTGCACGCAGGAATGGCACCATGGATGTCTGGGACACAGAACCAAAAAGGGGACTAACATAGAGAACAATCCAAAGAAGAGAATGAATGAGGTCCAGGGCTCAAGATACCATACAGCAAAACATAGCCTGTTTCATCCCCCATTAGCCCTTCTATGGGAGGAAGGCAGACAGATCACAGATATCAAAATAGACCCGGGCAGCTCTGCCAAAGAGAGAGATGGGAAGGATGCTAAGAGAAGCTGTGCACCACCCGAAGCAGTCACAGAAGTATGTCTCTGCCCAAGTAAACAAGATATTGTCAGTAGTTGTCATGGAAGTTATTTATTACAGTTGCAGCACTAGTTAAATGGTCAGTGTAATGCCCAGAACAACGGCATGCTCCATTGGTTTTCTCTTGAGTACAGACCACAGTACCCAGGGAATGACCAGTGCCATATTGGGATGCACCTAAACACTCTGTCAGGTCTTGTGGGGAAAGCAAACTTTCTTCTGGAGTATAAAACTTGAATATTAAAGATGTGACTTATCACAAATGGACATTATAGCCCAAGAGTGGATGGCCTATTTAAGAATTTCTGCCTTCATATTAGATGACAGCATTACTAATTCTTTTCTTTTTTGAGCTGCACAGGAATCTGTAATTTCTAACTCTGTTTTCTTTTAAATTCTGTCTTAGGAAAGCTCGAGAAAAAAATAACTCCCCACAAAAGATTATTTTGATGAACATCTTCAAGGGAAAAAATAAGCTTATATATGCAGTAGTAGTTCTGGCCTCCAGGGATATTGTTCTCGTTGAATGATTACATAGTCTGAGTCTTTCACTGTTCCTGTTTTCAATCTGCAGCTGTCATTATAAGATTGGGCATAGAGAGAAAGGCCTAAAGTAACAGCAGATGAATGTATATTAGGAAAACCCATATGAAACATGCTGTATGGTATTCCCTTCTTGTATTTAACTGGGGTTTAGGTACAGCTACAATCTTAGAAAAACGTTACTGATAGATACTATCAGAACAGCTTAAATATCGCAACGTTAGCTACATTTATTTAATTCATATGCTATTAAACCCAAGCCATGATTTCTTTTCACATGTAAAGTAGCATGGCAAAGAATTGCTATGACAAAGTCTAGCAAGATTAATCTACCATTTCATCCATTTGCCTTCCCTGAGTTTTAATTTATTTCTGAGGGGAAAAGAAATGGTATACTGAAATTCATAAATCAGAATACAAAGATATTTAAAGAAAACTCTGGTCTAGTGAAATTTACGTGACATTTGTCAAAGTGTCATTGTTTCCTGACTTTCTTGTAAGTTTTATCCAGCCATAAAATATGGATTGGGTTTTCATATATCAGGATAACTGAAGTGCCTAAAATCAAACTGTGCCTTTTAGTAGGTGTACTGAGGTCTGACCCTAAATTATTCCATTTTCATCATAAAATTGAATAACAGAGGTGACATTCATGAAAAATCATGAACAGAAAAATCACTATGCTGCAGTTACCAATTAACTTAGATATCTGACTGTAGCCAAGCATGATATCTAGTGTCTAAATAAAAAAAATTAAATAATATCAAAAAAATACCTTGAATGTAAATTGCTCATTGAAAACAGGGTTAAGGGTCTTTCTGTGCACTTTTGTCTCATATTTCTTCTTCTTATCAGGCAGCAGGAAAACTTTCACATAGGGATCAGATGTACCACCCATATCTAATGCAGGCAGCTCAGCTGCTTGAATAATCCCAACCAGAAGCTGAAAAGAGAGAAAAACAGCAGCCCAAAATTTCAAATAGATATTTATAAAAAAATTGTAACAGAGAAATACACATGCAGATTCTATTTCTGGTCTATGAAAAACTATCACACACCCCCCGACTCCCTACCCCCTCCCCCATTTCATGGAAGGAAAATGAAGCAACACTATAGACTTTAGGAAACCAATTATGGCAGATGCAGACTGTACAAAGGCTGTTTTTAAGCAGAAAAGAGGTTTTCAAAGGGCAGCTGATTACAGCTAAATACAGACTTCATCTTTTTAAAGACTGCAATCAAATAACTTTCAATTGCTCTCTCCTCTTGTGCATTATTTTTCTAAGCTGGGCACCATGAATAGAAATCACATTATTAAACAATCAAGAACGTCTAATTTTGACTAGAAAATTTGAATTCTAAATCTCCAACATGTAACCTTCCCCCCAACTAAACAGGAAAAGGTGATATATCAAACACAAATCCTCAGGCAGAGCTTTATTGAAAACAAATGGATCTTGCAGAATTCCTTATATTTCACTTCTCTGGCTATGTATACCAATGGGTTTAGGTAGTAAGCTAAGGACAGAATTTTAAAAAAATAGCCCATGACAACTAACCTTTGGTAACTAAATCCCAATAACAATTTGTAATGCCACTGCAAAACTGAAAAAGTGGTTTCTTAAATCTCTTAGATGCCTTTAAAAGTAAGAGTGAAGCATATTTTAAACTTAGAAATGCTTTGGCCATTTTTAAGTGTTAGAAATGAAGTGTTATGTTTTGTTATCTTATGTTATCTAGACATCTTAGCCTGTATTAGGCCTCATCAGCATAATGGCACTGAAAGAAAATACTTTAAATCTTGTTTCCTAGACACAGAACTAAGGTAAACATCCAAGTGATTCTTCAAGGTCAATCTGTAGACAAGATATTAAGAACTGGGAATGAAATCTGAGAATATTTTCTTCTAAATCAGTGCTTCAGTCACAATATATTTGCTTCTCTCATGGATGAATTGTTTAAAATTGGAAACAGAAGCTCTGATAACTGAAATACAGAACAGTATAGTCTATCTAGGAAAAAAGCTTCTGGAATCTGAGAGATTCCTCAAAGTTGGATTTAGTTTTATCTGTTTTAAATTTGCAGTATGGCCTGCACGCTTTCCTACCTATAGGACTCTTAAGCTTCTTGAAACATTTTCCTTTGGCTGGAAGAAACACTTCTCATTCTCATGCTAGATGCATAACAGTTTACGAATACATGGATAGACTCAAGATCTCCATCAAGTGTTTCACATCAAAGAGTGAAAAACAAATCTATGACTTTTAGTTAACAGAGCGGAAAAGCAATTCAATTCCCTTTTAAAATTTCTTTCTCTAAAACTGAGGCATTGTGCTCCAGAGAGTACATCTCCGTTCTTAACCCTATGCAATATTTTAGCTGGATTTTTGGTCTGTAGTTTCATGCCACTGTAATACTAATCTAATGAATCCTTTTTCTACTCTTTTTTTATCGTCTGTTCTCTGACAAATTCCAAGCTGCAACATAGTTTAGAGCAGCAAAATAAAATAGCAAACCATAACTAAAATAATTTATTACCTTAATTAAATGTTACACACTTTTACAAATTTGTTGCTCTCCTGTCCTATTTCTCTTTGTAAAATAGAGTTCACAAAATCAGCATTTCCTTTAATAAAATTCACACAAGAAAGTTTGTTTTCATATTCCAAGGAAACTGAAATCCATTTGTCAGAACACATTTGCAGCTTTTCCTTTCCCCTCTTTAGATCTTCTGCTTCTAAAGGGTTTAATGCTTCATAGTGATTTCATACTGATTTCAAGGGGATGAGTGTGACTCATCACATGGCCAACGAATTTGCTCTGGGAGTCAAGGAAAAGCTCCTTTAACTACAGGTTCTTGAAAGGCTTCAGAATTTTTTCTTACTCTTGCACTGATAAACAAGCACTGGTAGTCAGAAAATAGTTGAAAAGATAGAGAAATAGAATGCAATATGCCAGGTCATAGCTGCGTGTAAATACGCTGCTGCTGACACAGAAATTTTTCTTAATTTCTTTTATCTTCTTTGTCTTGCAAAACAGTATGTGTACTGCATTCTGTGAGCAGCATCAAATAAAGAAGATGAATATAAATCACAAGTACATGTGGAAGTCTGTTCAGATGAAGAATAGGAATTAACAGGGATTTAATTTCAGTAATGCTTTCTTTCCCTAAATAGAGAAGAGCAATTGTCAAAAATGAAATGCAGGGTATGTGTTCTCAAGTTCACTAAAAGCCATGCAGTAGAAGTGAAGAAGTCAGATGCGTTGATGTGCTTCAGTCCAAAGTTAAACACAGTGAGGCTATGAATTGGTATAATTGAAAAGAGTGATCCCAACAACATCAAGAGGCCAGGAAGGGGAATTAAATGTGAGGTAGTTCAGGATGCAGCCAGACCTGTTAAGTAGGTCTCTTCTAAGTCTACATCACATTACAGTGTCTATTTCTACTGAAAACTTGGGTAAGTATACCAAAATTTGGTCTTACCAGCTTCAGAGTGAGGGAGTATCAGTCCTTGACTGGACAGATTCTTCTTGTACAACTTTCCTATTTTTGGGGACAGATCTGTGATTCTTTGATCTTTTTATTTGGACCTTTCTTCCAAACTAAAATTTTCTTGGCTAGCAGGTATACTTTAATGGAGAGCAACAGAACCTGATGCAGGTTGTTTAATAAGGCAAAGTGCACATTTGGTGAAGTGAGAGAAAGCTACTCCTGGCAATGTTACTGACTTGCTAAAAGACCCACAATGAAACAACTTACTCTTATGTCCCTCTCTTTTCCTTGCATCTTTTGTTTGCTTATGTGTTAAATAATTGAAGGCTGAAGCTATCTCTTACCATCCACAGGCAGGCTCCATAATATAATGTGGGTTGACTTTGAATGGTGATGCCTTTATATGTTATTAAGAATCATTAGATAAAACAGTGTCTTCAGTTTTGAATAAAGGTGTAATATAAACTCTGAGTACGTTGAATACCAATTTAGTAGTACCTCATCATGAATCTTGAGGCTTGCTTTCCCCCTTTACTCTGTGTATGCAGCAAGGACTTCAGAAATATCTATTGTAACTAAATGTATTACTTCAGTCTCCCCTTGCACACACAGAAATGAAAAGTTACAGGTTGCTTGTTTCAAACCTGGTTGTTCTGGAAGTCATAATCCAAAGAATATTGGATTTTGCCTAGTTTCTCCACTTCTTTGGGTTCTTCTTTCTCTTCCCCATCAGTCAGCCCAGTCTCAGCATCATCATCCTTAAGAGCCTAGAAAGAAGGAATGTAATATTCATAAATAAGGCAAACCCTTAAGTACTCCTTTAAATAGACACTGTCCTCAAACCTATTTTAACGCCATTAAAAGCAAGCATGACAGCAGAAATCCAAATATGCAGTTTACATATCAATATATACTATTCAGGTTGCTCAAGAAGATGTTATAAATCAGCAAGCAAGCAATGGAAGTAGGAAGAAAGCTTCTTGGACTATTACAAGCAACGATTGTTTAAAAACCTGAAAGTAGAAGCAAAGTATCAACTTGATATCAAAAGTTCTTCTGGGCTCACACTGGCTCTTAAAGAGGCACAAGGAGGCAAACATGCTATTAAATAAGCAAAGTCACACATTCATTCAACTTAAGAATATCTTGGCAATGTCAAACCTGGTTGTGCATGCTGTGAATTGTTTGCAATTGGCATCACATTTCTGTAGGATTACTATGATAAAGAGCGTGTGCTGTGGATGAGTTTTTCCTACAATCATATGCCAAACATTTTTCATGTTTATTTAGAATGAATATGGAAGCAAAGTTTTCACCATGCCATTAGCAAATGCATGTTTCTCCTTTCCCCCCCTTCCAAGACCAATTTCCTTTTTATTCATTCTCGCTATAAAGCTTGGCTGAACCAAATTGATTAGTTTGCTTAGAAAGAAATACAAAAATAAAGAAATACAGAACTGCTTACAGCTTTGTCTATTGCATAAACCTGATATTTTTAAGGGACACAGCAGTTATCTTAGATTTTGTACATAACTAAAATACTAAAAGATGTAATATTTTTTTTCTGTACCAGAAAGCAGAAGTATTTGCACTGTGCAAAAGGGAATTCAAACAATTATTAAACCATATGGACCATAACTAACTATGTAGATCTCATTCCAGCAGATTTGTACCTGAATAAGAACTGAAAAACTGGCAAAAGTGATGAGAAAACCAGTGGAAAATAGCGGAAAATGTAAAATAAAGTTGAGAGTGTGATAACAAGGAGTCAGTACTGAGCATTCATCCAGAATTGTTAATTGCATGTTGTAGTAATCAGTATGCTTATCTATAAGACCCCTATTTGTATGAAAGTTTCTTCTGTATGGAACTTCTGCATGCAGAAACAGACAATAAAGTGCAAGAATAAGATTTTTTTATGTTCTTTTTTCACAATGTGAGTTGGTCTGAAGAAGCCTGCAGCATATATAAACAACTGGTTGTAGCTGGAGTGCTCTATCCAAAGAGGCAAAAGGCTGCAAAGTAGCTACACCCATAGTTGATCGTGGTTGGTGAAAGAATGTGAAAGCATTAACATTCTCACTCAGCCAGGAAGGCAGCAGGGGCCATGCAACAGTTAGATGGGTGTGGTAAGAGGGAAGATTGATCTCTGAGATAGGAAATGTTATTTTTCAGAAGCCAGATCTAAATTCAAAAGGTCAGACTCAAAACTGTACAGTATTAGGCAATTATTTCTCCACTTATTGAAATAAGCTAGAAATTCAGCTGGCATAGCTCAACTGAAATTAATGCAACAACATTGATTTATGGAAGCTGAGGAACTGGGTTAAATATCTGGATGTTAGTGAATGATGTGTTCTTTACTAGGAACATAAATTAACCTGGATGAGATCAGTGGGAAAGGTTGACAGTGGATGAGAATCACCTGTGATGTTAGAGGAGTAATATTTTTTGAACTAAACCATTTCTATTTGGAACTGCCCGAAATGAAAATTATTTTGAGTCATTTCAATAACCAAGCTGCTAGTGAGTTCCCTGGCTATAGCACATTTTTGTTAGTATGACAACCAATGTGACACTTCAATAGTGACAGGTTCAATGGCAAGAGGATAGTGTTGGAGCAAAGCCGTTCTGAGGTACAGCCCCTGCAGGACCATACGCAGGACTTTCAGGATATGGGGTGATTTGACTATGCCAAACATCTTGTTCTCATTGGTAATGAAAATAGACCTGAGGTTATATGATCAAGGAAAAAAAAAAAGCGACTCAGTTCAAACAAAGCAATCACATTTGTCTGACCCTGGAGACAACAAGCAGCAATCATCTCAGTAGTGGCTTAGCAGAGGGGCGCTCTTCCATGACAGAAGAGTGATAAACAGCTCCAATATATCACCATTTCTGGGATAAGTACTGGATTTTCTGCTGTACCACCTACTTTTGACCTGGATTTTCTTTGAGATGAACTATCCTACTGCCATTCCTTGGCAATAAAAGGGAGGATGCAAAAAGAAACATTTACAGGTATGAGGAATTCGTAACTAATGCGTCAAGACAATAGTTACCTATCCATACTCTCTCTAGAAAAAAAATTATACTCTTCTGCACAGCTGATCAATCTGGGATATGCCAGAGCTGTGGGTAACTCAATGTGAAAAAGTTCTTACTATGACTATGGAAAATATATTGAGAACCTAATGTCCCTCTTGCAAGGGAGTGTTGAAGTGCTGGCAGAAGACTCTGCATGGTTGGGAAACTCTTCTCCACAGGCTATGACAGGCCTATTGGAAGGTGAAATCAACTGCCCAGGAGAGATGGAAAACATTGCATGTTTTGCTCACATCAGCTGAAGACCTTTATGATTCTTCTTGACCTTGACTCAGAAACAATGAAGTGCTAAGAGACAATAAGAATGAGACAGTGTTCGGATTTGGCCGAGGGAAGAAATGACAAAGTACTATCCCTACGGCAGTCTGTACATAATAGTTTTTACCATCAAGAGAGATATTTATTTGCTTTCAAACTAGAGGACAGTGCTTCAAGAAGCTGAGTCAAAGGAAGCTCAGAAGTTTCTCATGTTTGATGCAGCTGCTGAGTTCCAAAGAGGAAGAAGAATTGGATTGCATCAAAGTACTTGAAACACCCTGTAGGGATTTTCATTTTGTATTGTGATTCTCTGAAAGATCAATATTTAATGGAATAGTACTGCAAGCCTCAATTTATAGCACACTATATCGGATCTTACTGTTGTATTGCTACAATCAATTAAAATAAGCAGCTATATTTTATTGGTTTTAGACACAATAAAATATTTTTAATTATAAGCCAGCTTTTTCCTCAAGCCTCTTCAACCGACACAACTGTGATCAGAAAGCCTGGATTTAGATGCAGAGGAATATAAGCTTTTCCTTTCTTAATATTTCTTTTAATTCCATGACATTTTAAAAGCCTTTTCTGTGAAATATGCAGCATAGAAATGCATTAGTACATTATGGTGGAGACCAGATTTATTTTTTCTAACCTGGGTTGACTGTGAAGTTCACCCAAGTGATTTCTTCATTTCTGCATAACATATGCAGAAATACACAACAATGAAACCTCCACATCCCCTCACATGTGTGTAAGTACCTGAAAAATGTAAGGCTTATATATAAGCAGATGTAGGAATGTGCAAAAACACATTAATCCAATACAACCCCTGCAAGATGGTACATCCATATCTAATGAAATCAGCATGTCAGAAAAGTTATGTTGTGACAGGGACCTTAACCAAGCCATGCAATACACAATATATGTTTCTTTAGACCTGTAAGACAAAATGAATTTTTGAGCAACCTTTCATTTAATCCATATTTGAGTGACCACTGTAACTAGTTCTAACTGGGGGTACAGACATAAATCCACATATGGCATTAGGATTTTCTTTTCTGTGCCATGTTTAGTTAATTGTTTTCAAGCTCATTTACTCTGTAGTGGTTCCTACAATAAACAGGGTGAAACTACAGCAATCTGGGATCCATAGTTCAGTCTGCTGGTTGTATCTTCACTTCTGAAACATCATTAAGGGTTTTTTTTGTAGTTTCATCTTTTGCACAAGAAAAAAAAAGAGAAAAAACAAAACTGTTGTAATTGCAATTGCAGTTCTGGCAACTCTGCACCTTGCAGTGGGTTTTTACATTTTCTGGGCTTCCTTCCTCTCTCACTCCCCCAGCCAACAAAACCCTTCTCTCCAGTGACTCAGTCCCCCTGATACTGTGAACATCCCTTCCTTCCAGCTCTGTTCCACCAAAAGCCCTGCACCCTGTCACTGGGTTTACCCCACTATCATTCACCACAAACTACAAGAGAGATTCTGGGGATTAAACCAGCATTATGCACACTTTCATTTAATCCCTCCCAAAGCTATGTGTAGAAATTGAGAGGGTCCGCAGGGGATTTCTCACAGCTGGTCTGATGGTTGCCTCCAGACTCCACATGTGTGGAAGAAGCTCCAGGAAAGCAAACTGATACGGGACTTGGGTAACAAAGCTGCTGGGGGAGCAAGTGAACTCCCTTGCCTCCTGCACAGTGAGGCAGAGACCACAATCACATCTGAGTCACCAGGAGGATACAAAGACCTGTGAAGGTGTAATTTGGTCATTGATTCTGGTCTCAGTTATCTTCACATCTCATTGTTAATTCCTGGTTCATGCCACAAGCTATTTAGGACAAGCAAAGTTTGTTTCACTGTCACATGTAAAGAAACACTTGCATTATCAGTTTTTAGGGCTCCTTCCATTCATGGGGGGCCTATGGCCTCACTTTTAAGGAAACAAGTTGCCAGTAAGCAAGAAGGATAGATATTAGGCCAGAAAACCTAACGCTGACTGCAGCCTGTAAGTTTATTTGCTGCACAGTGCATGCTGCCATCCTGAGTTCCATCTCCGCCTGCCCCATCAATCATCCCTTTTGTTCACATGGTGAAAGGATATTTTTTTAACGTGTGAATGATGCCCAGTCCTCAGGCTTGTGCAATGCCTGCTGAGCTGAATGGAAGAAAACAATATTGTTTTGTAGCGAGAATGTTCTGTGCCATGTCCAACAATGAATTTATCAGAAAGGCAATTTTTTTCCTCTGCACCTAAGAATGGCTGCATTTCCACTAATGGTGATGTACCTCTTATCAATTTCTTTTACATTCACAAACACCAATTCTCACCTGGCCAATTTTATCCCAGGGAAAAAGAAAAGCCTTTAAAAATTCCTGTCTGATTCCCTATCACAAAGCAGAAAAACCTGCAATTGTAGCACATTCTCTATCAAAGCTCCTCAGAAGGAAAGGCAACATTTCATTCTTTCAGCATCTGTTTTCTCTCCATGGATTAATTTAAAGAGCATGTTGTGCATGGGTTTCCAGTGGCTGAGCCAGGCTTTGGTCATTGTGAAATCTACTTTGCCATTACTGCTCTAGGAGTGTTGGCCTCACACACCAGCAGTGGGCCACACCGATGCACAGAATGAGCAAGACCCTGCTGTGTCCAGCATATGATGCCTTGACATTACTTCCTTGCTTGTTATCCAGGTTTTAAATGGTCTGTTGGATTATTCAAAAGGCTTTCTTTCTTTAGGAGGTCTATGACATTGTGTTCAGCTTCAGAGCTAAAATACCAACTTTTCCTGGTCCAATAGAAGAATATAGCAAATGCTGGAAGCACTTAATCCTAGAATCATAGAATCATATGGGGTTGGAAGGGACCTCTGACGAGATCGTCTAGTCCAACCCCCCCACCAGAGCAGGTCTACCCAGAGCACATTGCACAGGAACTTGACCAGGCGGGTTTTGAATGTCTGCAGAGAAGGAGACTCCACCACCTCTCTGGGCAGCCTGTTCCAGTGCTCTACCCCTCTCACAGTAAAGAAGTTCCTCCTCACCTTTAGGTGGAACTTCTTATACTGAAGTTTGTGCCCAATTCCTCTTGTCTTGTCACTGGACACCACTGAGAAAAGACCAGCCCTGTCCTCCTGACACCCTCCCTTTAAGTATTTGTAAGCATTGATCAGATCCCCCCTAAGTCTTCTCTTTTCAAGACTAAAAGGACCCAAATCCCTCAGCCTTTCCTCATAGGAGAGATGCTCCAGGCCCTTAATCATCTTTGTAGCCCTTTGTTGTACCCTCTCCAGCAGTTCCTTGTCCTTCTTGAACTGGGGAGCCCAGAACTGGACACAATACTCCAGGTGGATCCTCCCCAGGGCAGAGCAGAGGGGCAGGATGACCTCCCTCGACCTGCTGGCTTGCATCTTCTTGATGTGCCCCAGGATGCCATTGGCCTTCTTGTCCAAAACGGCACATTGCTGGCTCATGGTCATCCTGTAAATCTATAATAAGAATAGATGCATTCAAGCTGGAGTGGTTAAGCGTCCAAATCAACCTCTTTTTCTTGTAGCCAGTGTTTATCTGCTGAAAAAAGATGCAGTCAATCTCAGGCTGGGGGCCTATTTTGGAACTTCACCCCATGGGTCAGGGGTCTGCTTAGAACACGAGGCCCATGCAGAAGAAAAAAAAGAAGCAAGCACTCTTGCACGATCGCTAGTGTGCTCTGCCCCCACTTCCCATATGGTGGGGCTTGGTTGCATGAAGCAGCAGGCTGTGAGTAGGAGGCAGCTTCAGGCTGCTTGGCCAGGGTATGCTGCTCAATCAATTGTTCTCCATCATCCCCAAATGAATGTCAGCAGGCCAGATGGAAGCGTGCTTTGGGACGGAGCTGGCTCCTCATCATGGGAGGACCGCTCCGAGTGCTACATTTATTTCAGTTTGAAAAAATTGTCATACTATATAATTAGGACTACACCTATTTAACAGTGAAAAATTAACCTAAATATAGGCAGACATGATTTATTTGGTGCCACCTTGATGTATGGACAGGAAGTTGGCAAAGAATTGTTCTTTTGGCTCAGATACTCAAAGAGATAAGATCACCCTCTGACCATCCTCTACATAGGGATTTATCAAGTATCTGATATTTTCATGCTTGAAGGTTATTTTGCTATTCATATTTATCGTTCATCATTTTGTAAAGAATAAATATCTTTCCTTAAAACGTAAACAATTAAGTATTCCCAATAGGATTTGAAATGTATACCTCATTAATATGAACCGCTGTTCCTGGTGCACGTGATCCATACCCACTAACTTCACGCACTTAGTATAAGAGTATGGCTCTCCATATAATCAGTGGATACAGGTAAATGTCTCAAGAGTGTGATTCAGATCGCTTAAGTTAGGGAATAATTGCATACTTCCTAGACACTACTCATTAGGAACCTGTAGACTCTGGTCTTGAATAAAGAATTCAAAATTTGGTCTGTTAATCAAGAGAATGCAAGAAAGAAACATCCTTGATAATAGAAGCTCCCAGTGGCAGGACCTTCAGTATAGAAAATGAGAGATGTAGTAAAATGAGTACGATCTATATCTTCATATCATGCTAACAGTACAATAGGTTACAAAAATAGTAAACAAATTAATTTACAGGAAAAATATTTTTAAAGATGGAGGTAAAAGAAACTCAGAAAGCATGCAAAGCATGATCCTATATCTTCTTGGGAGAGACTGAAAGGAAGAGACAGAATCAAAAAAAGAGAATGGAAATAAGCCCAGCCTTGTGGCTTACAGCTGTTGCTTCCGTATTTTCAGGTTTCTGAAGTCTAGTATAAATCTAAGTTACAAGAGTTTTGCAGAAAACCCTGCAGAACACAAACACTCGTCTATAATACTCTATCTTCATAAACATGTTATTTTCACATTTTTCAAGAAGTTTTATGCACCCTGCTTTCTGAGGCAGGTAAACAAGCAGGATGATTGGTCAAGCCTGAGATTGAATTAATGTACAATTGGGACTCAATGAATCCATTTTGGCTGCCATAGCATAGTTATTGGGCTTGTTTTCTAAGAAAGACTTTTCCCCATTGTTTCTGACTCATTTTCTGCACTGTAATGGCTTTGCAGCACATACTCTCTTTCTGTGTGTGAATTAGGATGTCTCATGGCATTGTGGATAAGCCATGGCAAGCATTAACGTCACCATAGCCTGAAGATGCCAATAAATGGGAATTGGCATGCTGAGATCAACACAGGTGGCATCATGGAATAAATACACTCAATATCCTCTAGTCTTTCAACTGGGAAAACAATCACGTGAGCAAACACTGAAGAAGAAAAGACAACTGCCAGGTCTTCTGAAGTCCTGTCCCTCAAAAAGATCCTCTTGGATTATTTCTGGCAAAAAAGACTTGGGTTCCTTTGAGTGAAAGCTACTCACTCTGGATGTAAGTGCGGATTTAACGACTTCATTATAGCTATGGTCTTCATGCTGCCAGATCAATATATACTACTTTGAAATATCTGGGGACACCTAACACTAAAAAGCTTGTTCTTGCAGTATTTTGTCTCCATAAGGGCAAGGGTGTTTACTGTTCAACAGCTAAAATCATAAAGTGAAATAGTTTAAGAAACCATTATATGTTGAAGTTTGAGGGGCTGTTTTTTTCCTTAGAGAAAAAAGTTGTGGGAGAAATCAGGGACATAGCAGAGTATGAAAAGTTATAAAGATGAAAACTGTGATGGAAATATCTTACAAAACCACTGATGCTAGTAGTCATTCAGTTGTACCAACAGAAATCTGGAGTAAGAGCACTTAAACAAGTTTGGTGTGGAGCACTAAGAACTTAAAATGTGGGCACTGCACTGAGATGATGCGAGAGCCCACAGGAAGTTTCATGAGGTAGCAATCATTTCAGCAACACGTAGAAAATAAGACATCAAAAATACATACTGCTTTCATATACTTTTGATATGCTGACATTTATACAAAAAGGAAATAAAATTAGCAAGTTATTTTTATGTGCTTATCAATTTTAAACTTGAGCTTTCTAGTACAGTTTGACTTAATATTTTAACTACAGAAAGAATGACAACCTCTTTTTTTTTTCCCTCCTTCAGCCTCCCGTCAAATACATACCCAACCAAAAAAAAATACTCAATCAATTTAGTTCAGCCTCTTGATGTGTGTATCAAAGCTACTACATATAAATCTCAGCTGAGGAGCCAGAGCTGTCAGAAGACTATATGTATCAGAGCTTTAGACTAGGTGCGTCCAAATAGCAAAATAAACCTACCGCAAGTGACAATCCAGAACAGTCATGAGACATAACATAGACAAGGAGGACATAGAAGGAAGAAATAAAAATTAAAATATCCACACACAAAATTATTAAAAACCATGGAGAAATGACCTTTTCACAGTAGTACGTTCATTAATGGTTTGCCTCCCCTAGAAGGAATCTAATCCTCCCAGTGGGCCTTGGTGGAGTTGTATGCTCTACTTGAAACTGTAAGCATTTCCTGCAATGGAAACGGGTTTCAAGACCAAAAACCTAAGCTTATTTTCAGTTTTCCCACTTTACCTCAACTAAACTTGCTCATAAGCACTATTATTTCATAAACAGTTTCTCATTTGAAATATCATACTAAAAGTAGTGTTCAGGAAAGTGGACATTTGGAAGCACAAATCTTCTAACAAAGAACTGAAATTTTATTTCACTTTCTGTAATACCTAGTTATCATGTATGACTATGGATCTGATCGAGTCTCCATGTCAAAAGGATCTTAAACTACGTCAAGCCATATGGCTCTATAATGATTTGGCACGGATGTGCAGGTCAGCTTGAGTACACATAGGTCTGAAGTTCTCTTTGACAAACAAAACCAGACCAAGGTGGAAAATATATTTCCAGAGGCTGATACTTTCAATTTACCAAATGCTACTCCCTTTCAAGTTTCATGAGCCCAGGGAACTATAATCTTGCAAGATGCCAAGTGCCCATCAACTGCTATTATGCATTCTCAGCTGAAGGCAGTAGGTAATTAGTACTTGCAGGTTCAGGCCTAACAATAACTGAACTAAGCTTTTTGGGTTTTTTGACAACATTTCAGATCTTTGGTATTGTATGTCCACCTTTTTAACAGCATTGGATTTACATCTTGATCTTCAACTACTTTTTTTTAACATGAAAATTTGCTTCCTTTGAAGAGCTAAAAGGCATTTTTGTTTTTCCCTTTTCTGTTTTATGCCAGAGACACTAAAGTCGAAAGTGGTTCAACTCTCTTAACTGAAATATTCTACACTTAGCATTGCATTGAGTTCAGCTAGATATGTTAAAACTTGCACTGATAATTCAACAATAAACTGTCAGAATAAAAATTAGTCATACTGGAAAAAAAAAAGAAAAAGGAAAAGACAGCTGAGATTTTGCAAATTAGGAAGTTGGAAAAAAGCTACTTGAAGGCCAAGGACTTAAAATTTGTACACTATTAGACTGCTAAGTATGAATTTAAGGGGCTAATTTAAGTAGCTTGTTTTGAAATCCCAGATAGTGAAGAGGAAACTGGACTGGAAAGCTGGTAATGCATCATTATTAAAGGTCTAACATTTACATTTCTCAACTGAGAATCTACCCTCATTAAGTTTAACTGTGCAAAAAGAAAACATATTGGTTAAATTACTCAAATTACCAAAAATATTTGGGTAAAAGTATATTTGAATAACCATAGAGAATATTTGGAATGGAATCATCTGAAAATACCTATCTTTTCAACATTTCAATGTTTGAGCTCTCTTTGTAGACAAGATATTATTGATTCAGCTTTTTATCGAATTTTCCCATGAAAAAGATATAAATGAATTTCAGTATTAGTTACATAATATAATTTTGCAGTTAAAATATTTATTTTACAAGAATCCACGGTCATTTATCCAGGTCCTAATGAATATAATTAAAAACACTTAATAATATATAGTAAATACAACAATGGCCTTACACAATATGGAACAAATTCCACATAAATGGCAATCAACAAATTGCACATTTTTTGTCCTACAAGAAAGCATTAGGTTTGTTACCATTGATAGAACACAAAAAACATCTCAAGGAATTTTTCCACAAGCATAATCAAGCAGTTCTTCCAACTTATTCTTGGTTCAGTGCGAGGCAGTTTGCTAACAGTAGCCCAGGGTAACCCAACAACTGATGATCATTTTCCATGCATTGCTGATGGGGAAATATCTCACAATTACTTAGTATTAATAACCAAGAACAAAGTCTATAAATCAAATACAGGAAATATACGAATGCTATATCAAAGTGTTTAAAGAAAAAGGGTTTGTTTCACATTCATCATATGGAGAAAACAGATTCAGCATAAATTCTTTTTCAAGAGAGAACTCCAAATTTCTGCTCTATTGTTTTTTGAGCTCAGCCTCACTAATTTTCCTAACCTTGCAATAGCTGCATCTATATTAGTGATTTTGTGTACTGATGAGGTACTGAACAGGAATATAACAACTGGATCTTCACTTATTTTCTGGACATACTGTCTACTGAGCAACCACAACAAAAAAATGTCCATCTGTCTGATAATGGAAATTGGAAATAGCTCTGATAGCCCTGTACCTTTGAAGCTCATCCAATATTTTCCTCCTTATCTAAGCTCCTTTCACACTTCACTCAGGTGATCCAGTTGCACGTAGTTATCAGGCTTGTAAGGCTTCCTCACCCACTCTCCTGATTTTGTTCTTCCTCCATCATGTTTTACGTACCTGGAGAAGCATGGTAACTTGTTCGAGGACTCTTAAGACTTGCTGATGAGCCACACTAGTGGCTGCTCCATCACTGTACAGTGGCATATCACCACTTATTCTGGACTGACCATTGGCTTCTTAGCTACCGTGCTCTGGGCTTCTTCTTGGATCTTCTTTCCTATCAGCTGGCTGTAGTCCTCGGGTTCTCAGTTTTGGCTTGTACTTCTAATCAACCTACCTTCAGCTCAGCTTTCTTCATACACTACATTCCAACTTGTGGAAGGAACTGCTCATTCCTGACCATGGTTTTATCCTCTCTCTTTGTCTAGATAAACACTTCTGGACTGCTCTGTCTTGACCTTAACAGGGGTCTTGGAAACACATACTTGACCATGCAATATCTTACAGTTATTGGTTCCTACTGAAGAGGTTCTGTAAAGCAGTTCTCTAAATCTCTTCAGTACTTTATGGTTGAAAACATAAAGTACCTTTATTTTCTTAAATTAAGAAATCTGGAAATGCAGTGAGGACACACGAATACTTCACATTTATGTCTTCATTCTTCTGCTTATTCTCAACAGTTTGCTTCAGGAAAGACAATATAAAAAGCTTGTTAAAAAAAAATCTTTATTTTTTTTTCAGGAACAAATTAGTCAAGTCTGTGTCCTTTTGCTTCTCTTGCATAAAGCAGATCCAAAGGACAAGTTTTTCTGCTCTTATGAAAATGATGCTCCTTAAAGGGCATTATGGTAATCTTTTTCTCCAAGTTATTCAGTTGACTTACAGTTACAAGTATGGCCTGTTATCTTTAACCTCCTCCCGTCTACTACAAAATGAATTCTCCTAACATCATTGTGTTGAAATGCTTCCTTATTGGTTGTTTTCCCTTGCTTCTAAGCTTCTCATTTTTTCTTCTGTACTGTCGTTTCTTTCTCTGCTGAAATTTTGCTTTTGTGTAAAAAGAAATTTAGAGTTCAGAACTACTTTTGTTTATCATGTAAGCTCAGAAATACTTCTAGAAAGATATACACTGTACTAAGTCCTGCTCAAATTCTTG
>BJBW01001129.1:22955-92705 GCA_004320125.1 Scolopax mira
TGTTTTGTTTTGTTTTGTTTTGTTTTTTTGGTAGAGTGCGGAAATTGGCTGACTGCCTGATAAAGTGATGCCACACCCAGATTAATCTTTTGTGATATCACTGAGAAGATGCTTCAGACCCCTCTTCACAGAGCCACTCCTGAGGCAACAAGCAGAACGTTTTGTAGAAACATCTTACAGAAACCTTCAAATACAACTCAAGAGTTCAAGAAAAGGAGAGATACTTTACCTGGTCTTTCATGGTTTTCCCTAAATCTTTAACATCTTTCATGTTAATAGCATTCTTCCCTCCCTTCTCCTTTCCCTTCTTCTTGTTCTTCTTTTTGAACAAGCATTTCTTACAGAGACAAAAGCAGCAGGTAAGGATTAATAGGACTGCAACTATGGCTATGGCTATTAAGGCCCAAGGTGGCACTGAAAGAAAAAAAGAAAAACACACAAAAAGAAGGTGGTAAATTGTTAGTAAGGTTAAATTTAGAAACAAGCGGATTTCTCTTGCAGCGAAGCCCTTTTCAATGAAACTGCCTTGCAGAAATACCTGAAATCCTTTCTAAAATATCCTGACATCATTTGTATATTTCTCCCAACTGAGCATTTGCACACACAATGCCAACTTAACACATCTCTCTATTTACATGCCTGGTGGCACATACGACACATATCAAACTCACTTGCAGTTATTTTGATTAATCAACCATCCGAAAACAGTATGTCCAAAATATTTACACTGTGCAAATCTGTAAAATCCTCGGCACATTTAGGCAATTACTTGCTTCTTTCTTTAATCACCTCCCCAACCCACCTGGCATTGTGGCTGAATTGGTGGAATTTCCCTGACTGGGAATCTCCCTTTTCCGGAACGGCATTCGATGCAAGCAGTCAGCTCTAATGAACAGCCCTTCTCCTCTGCCCACTGCTGCACTTGACAGGCTCGCAGACTCCTCGCAGGAGACTCGATGCAGGTCAAGGTCACCAGTAAAGGCTGACCAAGAACAAAGGGCTGTCCAATCCAAAAGCATTTGTCCTGTTTGTCATCATGCCCTAACGCTAGTGAAGTTTCAGTACGTGGCTATATTGCCACCTATACTTTCCTATAAAGAAAAATGTATGTTCTGTTTATTCATTCAGTCCAGGATACTTGATGCAGCTGAAGCATGAATAAATAACAGAGAACACTTAGTGTGATAAAACGTTCTTGTTAAAGATCGGAATTTTGGGAAGAAAAGGAATTAAGATGACAAACGCAAGTACTCCAGAATGGAACTATCTTCATACAAATCAGCTTTAATGACCACTGATCCCCACACTTAACCAGAGCACCTGAGGAAACTTTAAATCTTGTAAACTGTCCTTTTCTAAAAATCTTGACATGCACTCAGTCTATCAGGTCTGCAAGATACTCTCTGAGTGCATTACCTAAAGGTCTCTAATATGATACAGAGCAAAACTGAAGAGTAAATCAAATTTGACATGTTGACGTCAGTGAATCACAGAAGGGAAGGGACAGTATAAATAGATAAAATTAATTGCTTAAAGGAGTTAAGCAAAGTGTGAAGCATGGTCACAGGAACCTCCACTACAAATTACTGTTCAGGAAGACGACAAAGCACCTACATATTCCTTACTTTAAATTTAATGACCATATTTCTAACTTTTATTCAAATGTCCTTGGTGACAGATACAAAATTAATGCAGGAAAATAGTCAAACAATAATTTCTGTAATACTTTTGTGCCTCCAAATGTTCATTAAATGCAGCTGCTGTAAAAGGGAAGCTGTACCATATGTAGAACAAATGAGAACTGATTACTAAACAAATGAATGTTAAAAGATAAACAGTGAACAGATTAACAGCTGTTTATGGCACGTATTTTATGGAGTCAGCAGCAGCAATTCTGCAGTTAAAGTTGCATTAGATCTGCACTTATCACAACTTAAAATCTGTATTTCATGCATTAATGATTCCATTTTGTCTTCGAATCTGGTGTGGTAACACTTTGTGGCACAACTGACTCTCCTACAAATTTTTAATTCTTTTTCATCCAGCATTCACCAATGTAAAACCATCGCCTTTCACAGGAAATGTATGTTCTTCATGAATTCTAAACTTCACATATATACTTGATCTGTTAGATGCTTAGCATTTGAAAGGGTATTTTCATAACACTACATTTTGTATCTGAGCTAATCTCCAGAAGTTATGTCAATATGAAATGAATGCTGTGCCCAAATTTATCAGCTATTTTTTGCTGCCTTGTCAGCAGTGCTTTAAGCATGATTCCAGTGAATACGGAGAGCAGCAAGAATATGGGATGGGGTTCTGCCAGCAGGATGGCATTGTGGGAGGAAGGAGCGGAGGGACACATCAAATGCGGGTAAGCTGGAAGAACCATGAAAATGAGGAGACAGGGAACGTGGGCGTTAATAGGATATATGCATATGCATCCTACAGATGAAAAGGCTTGTGTAGGTAGTAGAAGTCAGGTGCCTTTGTGCTGCAACTGTTGTGTAAAGTGGTATTCTGGCACTGCTGCCTTGGTTCTCTGGAGCATGAACAATGTAGGGTGCCTTGGGGAGCATTTGAAACACTTGCAGATACCTCAGTTTTGGTTTTTTTTATAAAGCATTGTCTGCTCTCATCTGTTTGTAATTTAATTTTACCCAATAGCTCTTGTGATACAATTAAATGTTCATCAAATTAATATCTGAGACAACAAGAATTATGCATAATTCCATATTTATCTCCTCGAAGAAAATACATTTCCTTTTTTATTAAAGAAAGTATAAGCAATAAAGGGAAAAATGGGGTAACTCAAAATCTGGGCTTTTACAAAATAACCTCAACATTGAAGTCTGAAAAAGCAAAAAGGAATGGATTTTTCTCTCAATAAAAGTGTACTATCCCTGTCAAGGAGACAGCTTCTCTGAACATTGACATTGACAGAGATTGCCCAATCAAACACTGATGGCAGTGAATGTGCATGTCATATTTAAGATAAATGAAATGTAATCACTGGCTTTAAAGCTTTTTTTTCCTTTCAAAATAATTATTTACATAATTTTAAATGTTAATCATTTTACACAATAGAGAAGATTTTCTAAAATTACTGAAGACTTTGAGGGTTTTCATATTTGTGCTCCCCAAGTCATGATACTGGCAGAGGAGCTTGAAATCCAGAAAAAGATAAGTTTCTAAAAATTAGCTTTCTATAGAGTCGTCTCAAGGTGGACAGGCTAAAATGAAACAACTGAAGTCACTAATCATTTTGGAAGACTGAAGTCTAAACCCTGTAATTTTTCAGCTTTTTTACCAGGAATTACTGTGAATAATATCTACAGCTTTTTCAGCTTTTGTATCGTGAATTACTGTGAATAATATCTACAAAAACCTTACTGACCGAATATGAACATTCTTGGTTTTGCACAGTGGCTCACTTTGGAGATTCATATTCCAGTTGGACTTTCCCACACATATGCAAGATTTTAAAATAATTTCATTTTTCTAGTGTTTAAATGGGCAACATGTTGAAGAATACCTCCACCTATATTAAATCATTTTTATCAGCTTTAGTAGGAGAGTTTGAAATCTCAGGAGGTCTTAGACATGATCCATTGAACAAAAAACATTTGTGGCAGATGACAGAGGGTGGGTGACATTAAAAACACAAATCCTGACCAAGTAATGTGGTGTAAACCAGAAGCTGATTGTACAACCTGTCTTACCCAGCGCCTGCACAAGGGGGTGCTTTGAAACAAGCAATACTTACCTATGTGATCAAGGAAAAGCTATTGGTTTAAGGATAATTAATACCCGTGTAAACTTTCTGGTATTTCAGTGCTATTTTCTTTGTTCTGCTCCTGTGGGCAAATACAGAATACTCTGAGGAAGCTCTCAGGAATCACTACATGATTCGGTGATTTTACAGGGCTCTTAGAGACAAATCTATAGGACTGGATCTGCTGAGTAGCATAGTTAGTAAATAAGGTATTGAATTAGTCTTATTGATCCAATCCGAACAGGGTATGCTCCAGTATTTTACTCAGAAATGCAGGAATGAAGCCTATCTTTAAAAGGAGGGTGTAGAGAAAATGAAACGCATGGCTTACTCCAGAATAAACAGTAGGACACTAAAAAGAGTAAGTTCTAGGATTGTGTTGATAATGGAGGCATTTTGGGTACCAATTTTACATCTTTCACTCATACTGAACATCAGTCAGACATGGATGCAGCTAAAGGAGTTGTGAGCTCTCTCATCCCTCTCTCTTCCTACCACTAATACCAGCCAGGGTTGTGTGTGTACTTTGGGTCATTTGGTGTATTTGTATCATTTCATAAATACAGCAGCTGTGGTGCACCAACATTATCATTTTAGTTTGGGCTTAGGAGCGCATTTATGAAGCAGTTATCCAGACCATACTCATATACTGTGCTTGGACTCATGTTAGGTAGCTATCTTGGAGGACATGATGGACCGAATAGGAAAAGACACTCCAAGAGCTCACCTAATGGTACTCCAACTGCAAATGGCACTTGGCCCACAGGCAAACCAAAACCAAAGCATTACCTCCACAATGTTTGCAGTGTAGAGGTGGGTCCTCAGGACCGACTGCTTCATTCCACTGATCCGCTTCTACTGCACTGCACAAAATACAGCTTGTGTCCCAATCTGTCATTAAATCTCATTCCACTGAATGTGCTAGATTCAAAGGAAAAGATGAGCTACAAATTATGCCCTTTATACAAAGATACCCTTACTTGGGCCTTACACAAAGTGCTTGGAGAGGTACAGGCCTTGGGTCTAAAACTGACATTCCAGTAAGATGGTCTAAAATTATCAAATGCCTTGGAGGACATTTTGACTCCAGAAGAAAGACAGTGAGAGAGAAGTCACAAAATGTGTAACAGCATCGAAGTGCTATAGTCTGTAAAACAGAATAAAATCCTTCATCCTAGTAATTTCCTTCACTTTCTGTATGCAATGTCAGAGGAAACTTTATTAACTTAGAATCCAAAGAGAGGGAAGGTCAGGAAGAACTGAAGAAAGGAGCTGAATTAAAAACTGAAGACTTCCATACCTAAATGCTGTCCACTGACAATGCCCAATTAAGCAATTAAGTCGCCCCATTTAAACTGTGACAGCAAAGGACTGTCAGATGATGGCAGCTTCCACATTATTCTGCAAAGGAGGCCCATGGCATGTCGGAATTGATAAATAAATGTTAATAATTTATGTTTCATAGGGGGCATAATACTTAACAGGGAGCTGCAACTGCCAAATAGTTGCATGTGAAGATGTGAAGCACGCTGCATGAATATAAAACTCTGGTAGCCTGAACTTGGGTATACTGGCAGTTTTCAGTTACTAAACCATAGTTTTATCTTAGCTTTTTGCACTCAGTGTCTAATCAGAAAGAAAACCGCATATGAAGCCCTATTCAGACTTTCTGTATAGAAACTCCACAGGGGCCACATTCTGGGAATTAATTTGACTTTCATTAGAAGTTACTTAAAGAAAAAGAAAATGTACTGACAGCACGGACCCAGATAATATATTACCACTATACACATCAGAAGGAATACAAAGGTGATCAATACAAAGAAAAGGAAATGCTGATATATGGTAAAATTATTTGTAAAAGAGGAAGAGAAAAAATGCAGATACATACAAATACCAATGATTTAAATGCTAGCCTTCAAGCTTATACAGCTACATTTTTACCCCAAACACTTTTATGTATGATGCCTTCCTTTAATAGCATGTTTGCAAAACATTAATTTTACTTTCTTACATCTTTCACAGATTTTTTATGTGATTCAAGCTTCTTATGTGATTCAACTTTACCTTTAACCCATCACCTTTGACCTATCAGTAGAAGGAACCATTACTACATATCTTAAGGAATGCTCTCATGATGACATCCCCTCTCGCCCCCCTCTATTTTTTGAGCATGTGCAGTTGCTTAAGACAATCTCCATGAATAGTTTATGGAAGTTACTGAAGCCTGAGCTAAGAGATGTGTGTTTTGACAGTGAAAGTTCCCCACATGCAAAACAGTCTGTGAAAGTGCACTGATCAGGCTGGCTTCCCTCATTGAATACACTGCTGCCTGTAGCTTCTTTGTTAGACATTTTCGTGCAAAATTATGCCAACTTTGCATGACTGAACATTCCACTCTTTGCAAATAAACTGACATTGAATTTAGCAGTAATGCAAGATATGGCTACAAATTTAGCCAAGGTACTTGGGCTGCTTAAGAACCTGATGTGCCTACAGTATGCCCCCGAAGCTGAAAGTCAAAATGCATAAAATGGCTAAAATATTTACCTGAAGGTGAACCCACACCTACTGTTAGAATTTGCAGGTCATTTATGTTTAGTATTGCTGGTATTAATTCACCTTTTAGGGCATGTCACAGGTTCTTCGTCATGGTAAAACACAGCTACCCAACAGCATATCTTCTTTGTCCAGAGCAGAACTATTTCTGTCTCTGTTCCTATTCCTCTCTCCTTTCCAACATGTTTTTCTCCCTCTCTCTCCTAGCTCCTCGCTGCTCAGTCTCATCAGCCCTTTTGCCCCTCATGTCTCAGAACACATGGGGAAAAAGCAAAGCAGGGGAGTTTCCAGGTGAAATGGGAAGGTGAGGCCACCAGAGCAAGGAAGCAAAACTGCTGAGATGTCTCCTTCTTGAAGGAATTACCTCAGAGAGATTGCTCAAAAGCTCGAATGCCAGGTTTCATCTGTGCAAGTATTAAAATAAAAATAGCTCCTCTGTGAACCTGCCCATTCCCCTCCCTCATCCAAATGAACCAGGATATGAGCCAAATAGAGTTCACGCAGATCTCTTCTCTGCTGACTGTGTCACTGACAGTTGGGGGCCACTCTCCTGGGCCATCAGCCCTCCTGCCTGCTCCTGCCCCCCCACCCTGCTCCATCAAATACGGCTGTTTCTTCCACTGCCCTCCATGAAAGGATGATATTCCCTCACTTGGCACGCAACAGCCCAGAGGAAGAACCAGCAGCCCAGCTCCCTGCTGCACAGTGTGCCACCTGTGAAGGGCCACAACACTGGCCAGGGTGACAAATAAAACAGACCCCCCCTGTTCTGGCAAAACCTCCAGGTCACTTACTACAGAAAACAGTAGAAAAAGGAAATAATTTAGTGGAAGATGCTTTCTAATCAAGCAGGTAATATTTTTAGACTGATGCTTCCTATCAGTTCATGTATTTGCTGCCATAAAGCTTTTAAAATAAAATAAATGAATTTAGGCTCTAGATAATTGCCAGAGAGAGCACTGGGCACACTGAGCAGCTGGGGAAGATGAAGAAAGCTGGAGCCTCTAAGCAGACCTGGAAGCCAGACAGGTTTGCTGAAGGCTTTCCAAAAACACTATGTACCAACACCAGCTGAGGCCATATACTTTCCTGAGAAGGGACAAAATAACCCATGGGGCTAATATTCAACCGTGATGAACAAATCTGTGGAAGTTTGAGATGACTACTTTCCATCATGTGGACAATTGTATTTAGTGGTTAAAACACATATCACTTTTCCTGTGACATGCACAATACGTTGCAATTCAAACTTCAATTGATAGACTGAAGGAAAGAAAAACAGATAAAGAAAAACAGTTAAAAATAAAGCCGTCCTCTGACTTGGAACTGCAATTTTCAGAGGGACAGTCATATCAATCCCAGGACTCAGAAATCAAGAGAATAAGACTCAAAAGTAATGAAATTGATGGGAAAAATCAATTATGCCTATGTATATTTGATTTTCTTACTGGATTCTATTCATTGTATGCAATGAACACTGGTTTTGGTTTTATCTTCCTTCCCAGTTTTTGAACACTTGGGAATATATTTGTGTCACATTTTCAAGGTTTGTCCTGCAAATATGAGGAATGGGTTTGTATTTCAATTTTCAAAACATGAATCTCAT
This sequence comes from Scolopax mira, assembly GCA_004320125.1. Taxonomy (NCBI): domain Eukaryota; kingdom Metazoa; phylum Chordata; class Aves; order Charadriiformes; family Scolopacidae; genus Scolopax; species Scolopax mira. Next base: position 30,896 of record BJBW01001129.1, read on the forward strand.
TTCTTGCACACCAGAATCAGTCATGCATAGTACATGCTGAATATTATAGGCTCCAAAACCAGGTAAAACCTCCATTGCCAAGGAAAGAAAAACTAATTTCGCACATTTTTTTTGACAAAATATGATGCAGGATGGCTTAGAGTTTAAAGAAGAACAGCTACTACGAAAAGAATTAGCAACCATTGGAGTGATACACTAAGTTCCCACTGAAAGTAATAACCAGTTTGATTCCTTGCTGAGATGTAATATTAATTTAGAAGGTCTCCAATAAAAATGGCTCATATATAGCACTTTTCATCAGTAGATCACAAATTGTCTTAGGAGGTAGGCAATAAGAGCTGAACTGCAGAGATGCTGACAGTAATACATACCAAATAAAATGACTTTCGTTAGCATCATACAGAAGACACCGTGGGAGCACTGGTCTACATTGCTGACTAGTGCAGTGCACAGAAAACTACAGGGGCTTCATTTGCTCTGCGCATGTTTCCAGGACCTGCTGGAAGATATGGGTCCCTGCTATGTCTTTGCCATCAGCAAGGTTCAGCAGGTCCTAGGCATGCACCCCTCAGGTGTAGGGAGCTAAGTGCCGGACGATGCCATGTGCATGTTGCAACTGAGTGCACCGAATAGCAGCCTGGGGTGCAGTGTCAACCTCAGATCCCACCAGAGAAGGCACCTCAAGTGCCAGCCTGGTGTGCTGTGTGGCTGTGTGGCACCTCAAGTCACAGCTGTGGCTGTGTGGCTCCTGGTACTATAAAGGCAACACAAACTCACATCCATAAGGAACGCCTCCAGCACACTAAATCACTAGTGTTGAGCACCCTGTGTGACACCAGAGCCAAGCATACATTAGACGTGTCCCAGGTCCCCATCGCCAGGCCCCTCAAGGCTGTAATCTTTCTGGCACATCTCACTGGCACCTCAGCTACTGGCCTCACTCAGCCCATAGGGCACCTCCTTCACCCTGCTTCTTCCCAAGCAGCAAGACAGAGGACAGCTCCCAGATTTTCTCCATGGCTCTCTCATACAAAACTGAGATGCTGCTGAAAGGACTGAAACACTGCACTTCCTACCCTGGTATGGAACAGTTACTATGAGCAGGATAATTACTGTCCCATGGAGAGCACAATGACATGCTGTGCTCTGAAAATGTTCCAGGCTTGAAGAGTGTTTGGGACTTTAAAACTTAATTTTGTTTATCCCCATAGAGCTGTAGCAAAACCCAAGAGACTTAAGATCCATTTGTCATGATGTGCTACTTTGATAATAATTTTTCACTTCTTATTTAAAGCTTTAAAAACAATATCTTTTTTAAATTTGATTCCTGTCATTTTATCCCACCAGCAATATTGTATCCAGAGTCCATACACTCAGAAAAATGACTGAAGTATGGGATAGCATTGAGTAAACAGAATTCGCTTCTCAGATATATCAAACTGGTTCCTCAGCCTTGTTGCCAGTTCACATTTTTATTTGCCACCTTATTACATTTTTTGGTGAAATTCTCAGTGAAATTTACTGTGTCTCCATGTGAAATAAGACCAAATGCCAAAATGTGAAGTATTTCTAACTTGTAAACAACCAAACCCTTTTGTAAAAAGTACGATACCATTTCCCTTAGGACTTGATCTTTTGCCTCTATTCATTACACAGCCCGGTAGAGCCATATTACTGACTTTGAACAGCTACTAAGTGGGTTCATATATCTGCTTTTATCCAGCCCTTGAAAAGGCTGGGATGGACTTGTTTTCCCCCCTCTAATAGGTAAGATAAAGACAAGTTAAAACGATTCACCTACAGCACTGAACATACTAAAGATATATATGTGCATTATATATATGCATTGTATCTGCCATCCACATATTCACGAAACATATGTCTTCTGCAGGTAAGCCTCATGGGAACAATTCATTTCTAAAAGTTATTAATACTTTCAGACATAAAAGCCTTTGTTGGTGTTTCTCATTTTTCTAAAATTGCTTCAACAGGAAAGCATTCCTATACTTAAGTATGGTACACAGTGAGAAAGGCTAATTTCTAACAGGTCCAGGAACTTTTTCATCTGTTCAATGTCTAGAATGTTTTTAAAAAAATAATTGCATAGCCGTAGTAGTGATAAATCAATTATAAAAACAATCAAGGAGCAAACAAAAACAATATCCTTCTTCCAGCTAGAATTAAAGCTTTTTAAAAAATATATTTTGACTGTATGTTAGGCCAATTGGAGCACATAGATAGTAACTGCTCATATGAGAAGCCATATTTCTTTCTGTGACAGGAATGTATCTGTAACAGCATATTTCTGTTGCTGGGCAATAGCGCATACCCAATGAAATCAACTTAATATCTGCATTTCTTGATCTGCTATTTTAAATGTAGAGATAAAACTTTGAACAGATTCTTTCATTAAATATTATCATTATTAATAGACACTCATTTGTGTGTGGGTAGTGCCTAAAGGCACCAACTCAGAAGAAATGGCTCACCAGATTAGAGAGTGCACACAGATGAAATAAAAAGACAGTCTCGCCTGAGAGCCTTTACAGCATTAAGGTCCCAAGTCTGTGAGGTGGGGATGTGCCCATCTTAGTGTAACTGACTGCTCCTAAGAGCTGTGCCCATGTCCACCCATCAGCCCATGAGAATGCACCAGGCTTGTACATTACCAGATCCAGTCTGTCCAGGCACATTGCCCAGTGCTCCCTTGTGCACACATCTTGCTAAATACCCCTTCTATCACCTCAACAATCCTTCTAGGATTGTGTCCACCTAGGACATGAATGTCCTCTTTCCAGAGGGAACCCAGACAGCCAGCTTGGCAGCTCCATAACTCACCAGTGGTCAAGGTTATGGCCAAGACAAGGCCTTGCTTGAAACAAAGGATGCAGAAACCCAAGAGATTCTTTGGCTGGGATCCTCCAAAAGGAGTGCCTGAGCTAACTGTGTTATTGAGGCAACAGCAGTTAGTCCCAGACAAATCAGATTTAAACTTTGGCTCGCTCTGGTGTTACAGATGAAAGCTTTTAACAGGAATGCCCCAAATAAAAAAAAAAAAGGTACATTCAATAATTCTTTAGATTGTACAATCTTGTCCATTTTTTTTTTTTGCGAAAATGGTTGTATGGCAAGTACTTTCATGCTGAACCCACAGTGTGAGATGAAATTCTCTATCCCTAGTCACCAGGACTGAAACATCCCACATGGTCTGTCACCTTTGTTTCTAGGGTGTCTGTAACACCAGGAATGGCCTTGTTACAATTATGGGCAGTTGTTGGCAGGCACTAGCAGCATGATCCCCGTGTACCCGTTCACAGGGATCGTCAGTAATATGCACTTTGTTGGCCCAGTGTCCTCTCAAATATGGATGCAACTGGACGTTAGGGTTGGTAGGTAATCCTGGTCTTGGTGCATGGCCAGCAATGCCTGATCAGATGCATCATATGTAGGCAAGGGCTCATACCATGTGTCAGTCAGAGTGCACCAGCAGGGCGCTGGCATTGAGACTGTGCTGTTCCACCCCCACCTGGCTCTGTTCACCTCAGTGAGACTAAGTGAGTCTGGTTGTGGCTGTACATATGCGTTTTTCCAAGGAACCTCAAATTTTCTATTGATTCAATTGTGCAGGGGTTTGCAGGAGACCATTCCTGGTGGATACCTCTAGCCTTGCTGTGGCACTCTGCTCAGCTCAGGAAAGGGCAGAGAGTAAGCCATCAATGCTGCAGGTGTTTGGAGAATATTATATGGGTGACACTGGTTTGTGGGATGAGGGGCATAATGGTGTGGGCTCTGCTGCACTGGTAGATGATGCACACCTGGCAGGCCAGGGCAGCTAAGGCGAGCTGTTCTGCCACACTGCCTGTGGGGTGTGTGCTGAAGGACTTGGCTTGCCCCAGGCATTCAAACTAAAACGTTTTCAAGACCTCTGTATATTAAGCAGAGGTGCTGGTCAGGATATTTATTACAGCTTTGCAGACTCTGAGGGAGTAGATACCAACTGCCCAGCTACCCCAGCCCCAACCCAGTGCAGGGATGGAAAGAAAGACCCATTCTCTTGGCACACCTCACCTTTGCCTCAAGAAGCACCACAAACAATAACCCACTTCTTCCCTGCCAAGCCAAACTTCCCAAGAAAGCACGACTCATATGAATATGCACAACAGCTTCTGCAGCAGTCTGCTCCGTTCCACCAGCACACGGTTGTCACTATGAAGATGTGTATCAGAAGATACTAGAGAGATACATTTTGTGGAATCTGTGTTATTAAACACTTACACTGCTAATACAGAATAAATAAATTTAATTTAATTATTCACTGACTGTATGCAACCCAAGTCCCTTGGACAAAATCTTGTTTTCACCTGCTATTTAAAAAAATAGCACACTTTAACCTTTCTCTTTTTAAGTGTTCAGTTTTATTTTAAAAGACTGAAGCAAAGAATCTAAGTATGGGTTGTGCCCTTGCCTAGTATTTTGACCTCCTTTATTCTGCAAGAAGCTATCAAGGCTGCAACCGACTTATCAGTAGTGGCCTTTGTAGGAAGAAATCTATTTCCAAGGTACAGTTAAGGTTAATAGCCATGTTGCTCTTCTTTTTCAGAAGCTCATTTAGCAGCACTATTATGATGAGGATGATGATGATTGATTACTAACTTCTGCCTTTTTGCTCAAAAGCACCATTCCTGATTGGCTAACTAGAAATGCTGTAATGGTCATTAACTTTGTTGCAGGAACTACTGCCAAAATGATAAATAGATTTGGTTTACATTAGCTACTGGCCTAAAAGCATCATTTGACCTCATTAATAGATCTAATCAAATCTGGAGTTATGCTTCCTAAGAAGGAAGACTATTCTTTTTAGGACAAGAACTTTGAGGCTTTTTTCTGGTCTCCATAACCAAAAAGTTGAAATTCTGTCCCATTGAGGTAAGGTCACAATTCTCTCCAAAATGCTTTGTGCAAATGCTAGGCATTCTAGTTTTTCTTACTTCTTGATCACTCTGGAAGAAATTAATGCTCCTAGGAGGCATTAAAAGCTACCTGTACAAGCCCAGAGCAGCTCTATGTCCTGGTTTCAGCTCGGACAGAGTTAATTTTCTTTCCAGTGGTTGCTGTGTTTAAGATTTGGTATGAAAGGAATGTCAATAATCCATATTGTTTTAGTTGTTGCCAGGTGCGGTTTATGTTTTTCAGGGACTTTTTTCAGTTTCCCATAGGAGCTGAGAAAGAGCCTAGACAGAATGATGGAACGGCCAATGGAATATTCCACACCATAGGCATCATGCTCGGTATTATTATTATTGTTATTGTCCTTTTCTGTTAATGTATCTATTAAACTCCTTCCATCTCAACCCATGAGGTTTTTTCCTTTCCCTTTCCTCTCCTTTCTCCCCTTTTCTCCTTGCTCTTCTGGGGAAAAGGGGCGAACTGCAAGAGTAGCTGCATGGTCCTAGCTGCTGGCTGGGGTTAAACCATGACACTGTGTTTCTTCAAAAAGTGGTCACTTTTCTGAAAGAACTAAGAACCCAACCTTTGCATATACATGTCTGGAATTTCATGTTAGTTTGCTGAAATCTATATCAAAATTATATAGTTGATATACAGATATGACTCTTCAGTTCTGTGGAATGAAACAGCTGCAGGCTGCATTTGATCTCCTAATCCACAATTCCTACATACTACCTACAATTTGTTTCTTGTTTCCTTCCTTTCTACCTCTGTAAGGTACAAGTTTAACACACTCCCCACTGTTGCTGGGCTTCTCACTTTGCCTGCCTAGCAATGTTAGAAGTTATTAATTTAGCACACCTGGAATATGTTTTCTCTCATGTTGTGCTTCAGTCTTCTGCTAATAAGCCTGAATAACTAATTTACATGATCTCTAGTCAAGCCCTACATTCAGCTAGGCTGTGAGTATGTGTTAGAGCTGTAACCCAAAGTTGATAGTTTCGATTTAGGGGATGATGTGGATCTGAGAGAAGCCTGGAAAGGACTGTTTTATAAGCACACATATCATCCTGAAGGACAGCACAAAATGTTCTCACATGGTGTGCATTAATACAGGCAGTCTGCCCTGGTGCTTTCTTCATCCTGTTAATCTTATTTGCTATCAAGAAAAGCTACTACTATCAGTTTGTTTCTTAAGACAGCAGCTCTCCCTAAAAATCTCATCTAGTACTTTTATCACTCTATTTTTTTTTTAACCTGACATAAAGTAGAGGTGAAGTATGACTCTGCAAGCTTTGGGACAGAGGAGGAACCACGAAAAAGAAGACTCCTTAAATTAACTTCTGTATTTTATTTGGTGACTGTTGCTTATTTTAAACTTTAGCAATGTTGAGAACAGGAACCGTAAATTTGTTCTCCCCTCTCACTTTGGCCTATAATTTGAATTATTTCCTACTTCATTCCTATGTATTTCCATGACTTCAGCATGAGTTAGAAGTGCTGTCACACATTAGCACTTCCAGCTTGATGAAGGAATTTAATCTATGTCTCTCTATTTCCTGGAGGAGCACTCTAACTTTCAAATTAATATATAAAAAGTGGTGAGTGTGCTACCAGCGTAGCATCAGAAGACTCAGCCTTGTTCTACTCCTACCCCCTTTCCCCCAAAAGAAGGGCTGTAGGCATCTGTCCTTCAAAAGGGAATGTTCATTCCACAGTTATGTTCACAGGTGAACCAGTCTGATGCTCTGAGACGTGTACTAAGGGCTTCACATGAAAACCCTTCGTTTGACACCCCTGCATCCGGCTTGCTGCTGGATCGTTCTGAGATCCCTTGACTCCCAACTGTGCTGAGTTTGAAGCCCAGCCATGCAATACTGAATGCAGGCTGCAAGCTTTTATCAAATTCAGTCAGTCATTTTTCCTGGGTATGACAGAAAGAAATAAATCCCCTCTCAGCACCAGAGTCCACCTTTGATTATCTGCAGTAAGTGTCAGTTTTGCCTTAGACTGCCCACATGAAAACCAGACACATTCTAGGCAGTTACATCCCTTATGGGATCCAATATTGTACGAGCTCGATTCACAGAAAAACATCCTTTTCCTACATCTTCTTCTGTAGTGTCCAATTGACACCGAGTGCGCTCAGCACAGATTGATCAGGTAAGTCCAGGCCAGACTTTCTCCACTAAGCAAAGCATTTCTGTAAGGGCATATTGAAAACTCAATGCTGAAATGCCACCGGCTTCTTCTATTCACTGGGAAGAGAATAGGAAACAGAACCTTACGCCAGCTCTGAAAATCAATTATTAGACATTCTTGTTTGATCTTGCTGCAGTAAATGGTCATCAGGGTCTGACTCAAAAATTCTACACTAGACTTGGATCTACAGTCCTCTGGTTGAACACTCCATGTTAATTGCTTATTATCTTTGAATTACTTTCTGAATGAGCATTTGCTAATTGGTATAGTTAGAGAAAAGCATTAATTTCATTTTGAAGAAGGAAAGCCAGGAGAGGGTGACCTGTGACTTGCTTTCATGATCACAAAGAATGTCACTGAAAAGTGAGAGTGGTCATTCTAACCCCACGTCCAGTGTATGCTTCTCCCCTGAGACTGCCAGATTTCCACTCCAGTAAAATTTGGCTTCAGTATTTACAGTCAACCTTAGCAGATGCTCTACAAGGACACATTTTCTTATTGCTATTTTAACAACCACTGCGTCCCCTCGTTGCTCAAAAGTGCATCCCGCTTATTAAATTAAACCCCATTTTTCTCATTGGATTTATTTCATTGCTACTGATCAAAAATGCTGATAAAATGATAAAATCTTAAAATTAAAAGTACACAGCAGAGTTCTTGCTTCTGTCCCCACATAAATACTGTTGAAATACTGAAGTGACTAACCCCAAGTTTGGTCAGAGTACAGAAATAAAAATTAAAAGGGAATGTTGTAAGTAAGCATAGGAAAAATAATAACTTCAGGAATTAGAACTCAGGGTTAAAAGCTCATTTGCTGAAATCAATGGCCTCAGTCCTGATGACTTCTGTCCAGTGAGGAACTTGCCTCTGGTTCCCAATTCCTCTTGCAAGTACTCTGCCATTAACTAAAGAAGCAGCTGTGTTCTCTCACAATAAGGACTTTGCAATAACAAATCGACAATTCTTTCAAACCAGTAGCACCACCAGTAATGAACAATTAATCCTCCATCTCCTCAGAACTGAGTTCAACTCAGAACAGAGAGGCAGCAAAAGAAAATGGACTCTGTGAAGCATGAAGAAATAAAAATGAAAAGATCATAAAGAAAACAAACATTAAGGGTAGAAGAGGAATCAATAAAGTCCAAAGCTTGCAAAGATTGTCTTGGAAAATAAGTACTCTAAAGGAATTTAAATAAGTATAAATGGAATTCTCAGACAGATTTATTTAAGAGTGAATTAATTCTTAAGTGCAATTTCCTTTTTGCTTCCCTGGCATGATTGTCTCTTAGGCTACTTCACTTTCTGCATAGTGTTCCACATGACAATAACACCACATTAATCTCTAAGTTATAGATGTTCTTCCATAGTGATTATTCCAGCAAGCAAAAGGTTAACACATTTAAATGAATGCAAACGAGACGACAGTTTGTTATTGGCTGAAAGTGCCTCAAAACAGACTAATAGTCATACACAGATGCAACTTTGCATCTGCAGTCTAATTAAAACTAATCTAATTAAATATGGTGCATCTGTAAAGCAGCTTGAGCACTGCAGAGAACACAGAGAATTTCTTTTATAGTTAGAAAGAGCTTCCAAGAGCCAGTGTTTCTGCCATTTCACTTTATTTGGAACCACTTTAATAGCAGGTGAGTAATCAGCAAATAAATTCTCTGTTGCTGCTTTGGAATTGTTCATTCACGGAAGCAGAAGCAGTGATAATGTATCCACAGATACATTACAACAGCAACGGAGGCTACATTGACTGGGGGAGGTAATGTCCTTTCATTAGGCAAAATGATACAGTTGGAGAAAAGAAAAAAGCTTGAAACCATAAATCATGCTTCAGCCCCACTTATTAAGGCAGAACTCAACTCAAAAAACAATTTTGCAGATGTAGTTATGTTACTAATGTGAGTTGTCCCCAGAAAAATCAGGCGTGATCAAAACCTTCTCTTGTTCAGGGATTTCTTTTAAAATATTCGTATTACAGAATCCTTTTTTTTTTCCCCAGCAAATAAACATTCTACAGACATTGTATTCAGTATGAAAACTTACTGCTCTCAATTGAAATGCTGCCATAAGCGATTCTAGCACTGAGAACCTAAACGGCCATGAGGAAATAAAATAATGTGTAGAACCCACTACCCAGCATACTGCTACAGGCTGTGAGACCAAAGTAAAAGAATGAATTCCAGTGTTTTATCTTTTTTCTTTCCCTCTCAAAAATGCAGGTAAGAAACTTCATGTTAGACAACTGTCTTAAAATGCTTAAATCAGCAATTCTCAGATGAAAGAAGGTCAAAAGAGGACAAATCTTGATGAAAAGTTCATCAGAAGATACTTCCATGAGACATTACAGCAGACAAAGATACTTGACATATTCCCACCTTAGAGAAACAGTCAGAACTGCCTTGATCTTGTTGCCACCTAAACCCATTATGTTTGTAGAAAGGCAAAGATTGGAAGGTATGGTGCTTGACAGGAATCTGAATTCAAACAGGGTAAAGTGGTTCTCCATATCTCATTGTTTTCCTTTCTTTCTCATTGTTTTCTTTCTCAAGGCTCCTCAGATTTCTAAAATGTTGAATTCTGATATGCCCTTGACTCTGTGGGACAGGCATGGCTCTGTATTGCTGGAAAATTCTCCACATCAGGTCATACTTTGTGTTAGAGCAGATTTGCACGATCACAGCATGTAAGAACTATACCATAGGTAGGACACTCTCCTAGGGGCCAGCAAATTGACTGTTTCTACCATTCTAGATAAAATATTTCCTGTGTGAAATAGGCTTGAGCACAGAGCTCTGGAGACTTCTCTTTTCTTGTCTGGTGAGCTATTTATCCTACATAAGCCATAAAGCTAAGCCACTTCTCCAACAGAACAATGTTCCTGAGACCCTAGGTCTCCCCCTGAGGATTTCTGTATCAGCCTCAGCGAGAAGGACGAGTTATGCACTGTCCATGCAGTCCAACCTATAGCACATAGGCTCTCTCTTCTCTATGGGGTGAGATACGTGAGTTTAATCTTGTTTAGGCTGAGTAAGATGCCAGCCATATTCTTCCTCCTTTCACGATAGTGCCTTAGCAACTATCCTTATTACAAAATAAAATTGGTGATCACACTATCAGCATTTCCCTTTCCTTCTTTAGCCCCACTGAGGTCCCACTAGTTCCAAAAATGAAAATAGAAGAGCAGTAGATAAGACAAATAAATCCCATATTGAAAATTGGGTCTGCTGTTTGAAAAAATGTACACGGAGGGCTCCATTATCAAAAAGAAATCACAAATGATGAAAATTCTCAAAATGGTCCCATTAAAGTAATTTTCTTTGCTGCCTGATGTTTCTAGACAAGTACAGCTCAGATTTGAGTCCTTTCTGTTGTAAATAGTTCCATTAATTTCAGCAAAACTATCTGAACAATGTTTGTAGGATCATGTCTTGAACTGAGAACTTACTAATACACAGGAAAAAAGCATTGCTTGTTTTTGACAGCATTCCTTTAACCTAGAAAAGATAAGTGTGCTGGTTCATAGAAAAGGGATGTTTTGGTAAGCCGCAACTAATTTTCAAATTAAATATCAGTCTGAAATTGCTAATCAAATAGTCGTGTTCATTTTTCTATATGCTGGTGTGAGATTTACTCCACTGTAGAATCTTGCAAAAGGCACCTCTCATAGATCAAAACCTACATTAAGGTGAGGTTTATGTGCCACACAGGCCCATGCAGCGGAATAAATATGCCCCTCTGCGAATATGTGCACTGATGGTTAACAGTCCTCTGCACTACATTAAAGAGCCTTAGGGTAACAGGCTTCAAAAAAATTGTTTTCTTTCTCCTAAATACGTGACATAAAGAATAGTTCAAAATGAAAGGCATTTAACTTTATACAAGGGAAATTTTATTCAGATCTAGATTTTCTTGATGTTGTATTTTTATCACGGTATATCATAGATTTCCTAAGGAATGAAAAGGGGACCATGAAATACGTTGTTATTTTTACATCCTATTTTTGAATTCAGTGCAATTTGGAGCTTTTAGAGTGTGTCACAAACATGTGGCTGTATATATATTACATTAAGGACATTGCATTTATTTCTTTTACTCTTTACTACATGTGATTTAATTTACTAATTAGTCATTAATTATTGTTTGTGTATTTTATTATCTTTATTATTATTCTTGTATTACTTAGATCTCTTTTCTCCTATAGTTCACTAAATATATAGTACTCCTAAAACAAACTGTTTTTATAATGTATGAATGCTCAGTCACCTGTGAATTGTCTTTTAATCAGAACAGAGCTTTAAGCCACCATAAATATAGAAAGGTAATTTACAGATGATAAAAAACAGGTACAGCAAGACAGAAATTATTTTTAAAAACAACAGGGGACATCTGATGCAAAGTTTCTAACTTCTAGTATTGAAAGTTGACTATATTGGTGAGCACCACCTAATAAAATCTGAATCTTAACCCTGTGCTGCCTTTGCTATATTTTCAATAACCAAGGAATGCAGCAAGCTAATATTGATTTGTGGAAATTATCTTAGAAATAAATCTGTGAATATTTCCCTCACTTTCTGATTGCTGAAACTAACATATTACTCTGCAGTACAGCAAAGTAGGACTTACCCGGTGAAATCTCAAAAAGGGTTTAGAGAAACTACTAGATAACTTCTGCTTATTTTGGGATGACAGTTTGAGTGTTTCTAATCAGACTTGTCACATACTTCCAAATCTGCTAGGTAGTGATGAGCCTGTCCTTGAGCTGAGGAAAAGGAAGACATCAATTCCCCTTTTCAATGGAGCTTCAGAGATAAAGTTATGGCTACATACAGGACCACTACAGTATATCAGAAATGCAGCTGGCAGAGGTAAAAATAGGCCAATAAATTTTATTGTTATGGTGAAACAGTCCTTCAATAAGAATAAAGTTTTTATCTCCATCACCTGCAATATGCAGTTAGCTTGGAAGGTAGTATTTTTGTGCTGTGACTAGTATTCAACCCATCCCAAATCATAAATAACTTATGTTGGCAGTGTTGTCCCAGGAGACTCTACTAAAGTAAGAGAAGCTAGTTATATTTATTCAGGCACATCTTGGTAGAGGTGACACTTGATGACAGAAGAAATCCTTCCCTGGAGTGAAAACTAAAGGCCGTTTACCTCACTGCTGATGGCTTAGAGATACAATATTTCCGCGGTGGCTTCCACAGGTTTGACCACTGAAGAACTAAAAATACCACCCCAAAATAAACCCCATTAAACAGTCCTCTGGTAAAAAAAAAAATAAAAAAAAAAATTACAGCCAACAGCTAGACCATATTTTGATTAATAGCCCTTTTATCCCCTTATGAAAGCAGTTTCTGACAAAAAGTGGCTAGTACTTATTTAATTGTCCTCACATTGTCAACATGAGTTGAGTCAGCTCATGCCAGGAAACAACCTTCTGGAAGCCAGCACTGTAACCAATTTTCCTTTGGCTTCTCTCTAAACTTGGCAAAGCTGTGATTTATCCTGACTTCTCTCAATTGTTGATTCTTATCCGAGGTCACACACAATTCCACTGTCTGACACTGACATTGCAGGGTCATACGCAACACACTTTTCTGACTCTCCTTCCAAAAATGTTTCTTGGTAAACAAGTGGTGTAGTTAGTAGCAGTTAGAAAACACATGAGCAGGCATAGGAGGTTTTCAGTTCATGGTTTTGTGCAGGAAAATTCAACATATTCATGGGGTGAAGAATGACCACTGACAAGAGTCCTGTTATTCTTGAGCAAAAAACCAGCTAGTCCTGCCCTCATAACTTCTGCCACTGTGATAAGAAAAAAATAATGTACATTTTACACTACATTAGTCTTGAAGTTACTAAAAAATAAACATCAGTATTCAGTCTGCTTTGCTAAAATGTTAGCTGAAGGCTTTTCACTCCTTAGCAAGCTTTGTGTGAAGTAGAGGGTAAAGTAGAGTAATATGGTTTTATATTTATTCTTTTTCATCAGAAGTATCCTATGGCAGACAGAAAGTTTGAAGAACGGAGCAGAGACTAGCATTGGCAGGAAGCCTTATGCCTCTCTCCGCCATATGTCAAAAAAATGTCAGAGGTTTTAACTTTCCTCTTTCTTCCTATAACTGTATTCTTTGTGAAAGTCTTAGCATGGCAAAACTGATTTTTCTTCTGGAGAGGCAGCAAGTGTAAATGAGAGGAGAAGGTGCTTGCTGTGTGATGAGAGAACCAGGAAAAAGTCAGGAAAAGAGGCAGTACGTGAAAGATAGTGAGAAGAGCCGTAGTTTCAAGTCACAAATTGGTTACTGTCTATTTTTAGGTCACAGATGTGACCTCTAATGCTTACAAGCCATAAATTTGGTGAACATGCTCTCTAATAGTAATTCTCAGAACATCAGACCTATTGACAGAGAGATTGTGAAGAGATATACTATCATTAATGGTCATCTGTCTGGTGGAAGCAAATGTTGCACCTTTTTGGAGAAAGAATCACTGAGTATTATTATTATTTTAGAGTAAAAAAGGCAATTTAAAGTTCACCTAGCATCAGGACAGGAACATAGATATGTTACAGCTCTCCATTCTCCACTCCCCAAATGTCAGTACAAACACAATACTGACCCAAAACCCCTTTATCTTCCTTGCCCCATAAAATATTCTGGGAAAGCAGGGAATATCATCATTGCTTTGTTACATCAAGAATCATCACTGGCACTACAGTCTTCTAATGGCCCCCAACCCTCATTCTGACAATGCTGAAGGAGAAACTAACTGCTGTAATTCAACATCCTCACAACCTGGGTATAGTCTCATTAAGTATTAGTATATTGGCTGTTAGAATGTATGCTCCTAGTACTTTATAATTCCCCCTGACAACGGGGGAAAGATTAAAGAAGTCTGCCCAAACAGAAAGCTATCAGTAGCATTGATACTATATAATTTTGCCTGCAAGAACTAAACTACTGCTGGGGTCCAGCCACTGAAAAGGTCTTGAGTCCTGTGACAGTCTGATGCTGACTAGCAGCTGCTTCTCAACGCCAAAGCTGAAAGGAAAGGAAGAATCAGTGAAGCATCACATCCACTCCCTGCCCATCATGACAGCGCTCCAGTACATCCACCAAACAGCTGAACACTAAAGCTCATGGATGACCTAAACCCAGAAGCAAGCTAAACATCATCTGCCAGTATTCTGCTTCCCTCTCAGGCATTCAAAGTGGCACCGCGGTGGCCTGCTTCCCCCTGAGCCAATAATGCTGGGGAACAGCAGTGGAGACACGTCGATGCAAGGGCTGCTGTACTTTGAAGGAAGCATAAAACCAATGTCCTCAGCTTTTGTGGTGATGAAAGATCCCCTGGGAATTTCCCGAAAGGATTGTAATGCCTTACAGCCCCATCCAACTCTCATTAAACTAAATGGAGAGAACCTCAATCACTTCTGTGGAAATTGGATGTTTGCAGGGTTGGCCCAAATCCCAAGTGAAGTAATTACATTCTTCCAACGGCTTCCATTGGAAAATTTCAGTCCACCCCTGTCCCAAATGATCTCAAACTAGCACTCTACTGATCATTTAAACTAAACAACTGCCCTAAATGCTGTCTTTTTTTGACAACAGTCATGAAAATGTGTGTTGTGATAGTAAGCCATGTGACAAAAGAGGGTACAACTCTCAGCAGGAAGCCAACTAAAATGAAATGGAAGGTAAAAAAATTACACTGATGTTTATGTAAGTCTTAAAAGAAATTTGCAAGTGTCACTATATATGTGTGTGGTACATCTTTAAAATTACATCACTCATAGAGTTACAAACTTTTAAAATAACTATAGCTAAAGTAAAATTAATTTACATTAAAATATGAATTAATGTAGCAGTTCATCAGGTAAATTGCAGCATGTATTAGAAATGTGTTTACAGTCTTGATCCTCCAAACCACTTGTGTGTAACAAATTTAATTCCATGCACTATTCAGAAGCTTAAAGGTTAGTACACATTTAAATACTTTACTGGAATAATCCTTTTGAAATTCTACAATCTGCTGTGTACCATTTCAGTACCTGAACTCAGCCTGTATGCCCATGTTATACTTACATGGCTGTATCAAGTAAGAATGTACTTCTGTTGCCTTTTATGTTATTTACAGGTCATTCAAGAAAAGCACTTGAAAACAAGAAAAAACTTGTTCACCAATTTGCACTCATCCTGCAGTGCAGGGTTCAGCTAGCATTGCTATGCCATCAGGGATTTGGTATCAAAAATTATTTTATCTCATGTAGATGCAATTCAGGCTATTGATTAGTTGTTTTTAAAGAGTGCATATTTTCTGTTCCTTTTCTACCAGGAATTACCAAGATAAATATTAAGTTCAACAGGATAAAAATGCTTCTTGCCATTATCATTATAAAATTATAGCTAGTTTTCTTATTCTAGGTGGCAGTGAGAAGTAGGAAGGATGTTGGACAGATCCAGGCACTTTGCAGAATCAAAGCCCAGCTGTCAGTAGGTTCCTAACAAAAATGAGCTGTTGTGAATCAAGGAAATGGCACAGTTTAAACACTTCAGTTAATGCATTAAGCTGAATATAAAAAAGATTTTTCTAAATAGTTTCGCTCTTCTTTGTTTTCTCCTACATACCCATATTTATATCAAGAAAAGCAGTGTGTATAAATAGTTTTGTACGTTCAATGACTGCTAAATAAATGCATGGCTGTTTTAGAATAGTCAAGTTGATTTTGACATTTTTTCATGCTGTGTTATCATTAATGTTATGCCCTGGGTTCAGGTAACATCAAGCTTTCTTGTTTGCCCACTGGTCCTCTCCATCCCCCATAATATTTTCTGTCATCTTGGCCACCTCACTGTCCTAGGACTTAAAACTCATCAATAAATTTTTCATGAGGCAAGGAAGTTTAGAAATTGCTATTCTGGAACAGTTTTCTATAAAGTGATTACAATCACTGGGTTGTAATCTGAATGCTATGCTAGACTGAAACTTATGAAGAGCAAGCTTTCCTTATCTTCTTCTGCCCTCCTTCCCTTGCTCATGCTCCAAGTAAATCTGCACCCATGGCATATTACAAACAACTGACTCTGAGGCACAGACCTGAAATGCTATATTCTGGCTTAGAGCAAGAGCATGTGTTTGCTGAAAATTGGGTACTGAGGTCTTACAAAACATGATAAAATAGCTCTCTGGAGGAGGTGAGGTTTGAAACCTAAAGAAGAAACAAGTCTGGATGTTGGATTAGCAAGTATACTGCTCATGCCAATTTTTTAATGTGAGTTCTGGCTAGGACAAAAGTGTTAATAAGTACATAAATGAAATAACACAGAAGAAAAACAGGAAATTCAATGAACTTTGGTAAGGAAGGACCATAAAAATACCTGTAAGGGAAGTACAGAAATTATTACCAACATTGTTGACTACGTGAAGAATGTGTTGCCTCTCTATAAACTGTTTCAAGTAAAAAAAAATAGAAATCTGATGCCTGTCCTAGTCTTGGAGGAAAGCTTTCCTCCCCTTTGGGGCACACCCATATCGGTGATGCTCTAGGGAGAAAGCTTCTCATATGGAAATTACTTTCAATCCTATTGCCAGCTCACCAGCTTTAGGATACACCTTCTCCCTTCTTCTTCAAAGAGCTTCCACCCCTACTCCACTGTGTCAAATAAATGGTTTCTGTGACTGCTTCAAAGTGACAACATGTGGGAGCTACCAGCAAAGGCTGAGGAATATCATTCAGTCTGCAGCCTAAAATACCAAAGTTTCTGGTCTTCCTGAGATTAAAGCTGGAAAATCTACTGTGGATCTGTCTTTCCTGCAGAAACAGCTAGGAAAGAAATGCAGGATTCATGGGGTCAGATTCTGTAGCCTAGTGTGGGACATTTGTTTTAGAGTAAGGAGTCTCCGAAATACCCAGTATTGTTTGATTATTTTGTCCAACGGCATTTGACAGCAAAATGCATCTGCTGTCCTTCAGTCAGCATTCTGGTCCAGTGACTCCCTTTGTTCTTCATCAGATTGTACACTGTCAGAAGAGAGTGATCAAACTGCTCTCAAAATGATAGAAATCAGGTCTCTAAGTCCAGGGAGAGTGTTTTCAGGCTGTGAATGTGTCATAAGGGTCTAACCTCTCTAGAGAAAAAGCCAGTGAGACCAGTACCATTTCAACCACATCTCCCTCCATTTTTGCCTTCCAGATAAAGCTGGGCCTCTTATTTCTGCATCGTTCTGAAGAGAACTGTGGCACTGAACTCAGATTTGTGAATTTGACTCCCGGGGTCTAGTTCCTAAAAGCTAAGTGTAGAAACCTTGAACATTTCTGGAGCTCCTTTTTAGATCTGGGTTGAAATTCCTTTTCCAATTGATAGAACAAATCTCATTTTTCATTTTGGAGGCTCTTGCTGCAATAGGGAAGCAGTGCCAGCTACAGTACTGAAACATGCCCCCAGATGATATAGGGGCTGTAAGCAAATTAGGGAGCTCTTGCTGAAGTTGGTAATTAAGATTAGATTCAGATTCAGAAATCTGCACAGGAGTAGGCAGATGGCTCGCTCAGCTGCCAGCTGGAATTTAGCCTTCATGAGGCAGTCATTCAAGTTCAGCAGCACAGCTTCCTTCTGTGGAGTCAGAGCAAAGTCTACCCATACCAAGATCCTTCTGAAGATTTGAGGCCACCTCAACAGTTCTTGCAAACTGGCTGCGTGTTCTGGAAGCAGCAGAGATTTTCAGATCTAGACCAGTTCAAAATCTCACTTGAAATACAAGCCAAGACTAAAAAGACAAAAGGAATGCAAGAAAAGATGCCATGGACCTACAGAATTCCTGAAAGCTCCTGTTGGTGGCCAGTGGCTTAGTAATTCACCCACCTCAGCAATCTGGCATCAACAACCAGATACCTTAAATGCTTCATGTATCAATATAGGAATTCTTCTCTCTTTAAAAAAGTTTAAACACTTTAATAAGCATATATCTACCAAAATAAGGAGGGTATTATATATTTAAAATTGCTCAGGGAAGACTTTTGTTTGTATAATTCTCAGCAGTAAACTCGCCTTGTTCTAAGTAGAATAGTTAATAATAACAACAAAGAATGACAATCTATGCTTCAGCTGTGCCAACTTACAAGAGTGCCTCAGAATCACAGAGGTACAATTATCTACTCTTGGTTCTTATAAAAATACAAGAGAATATCTTCTATCTTACCACAGTGCCTGGGCACAAGTAGCTGAGGTAAGGATGGAATATCAATCTTAACGGTAATTCCTATATTTTCATTGCCAATTTATACCATACTTTTAAAAAGCAAATCTATTAAACATAGTCCCAAGTGCTTTTTTTCTTTTATGTATTACGCTGCTGAGAATCAATCTTTAAATGTATTCTCAATTTTAAGTTCAGAACAATTGTTCCATGAACTCTCATTTTCAGAGCAAGATTACAAAGTGAATTATAACAGATAATGGGTAATTTCTGTAGACACTTTATCTGCAGGTAAGTTTCAAAAAGGCTAGTGAAGATTGTGTTTATTTTATGCATGTAAACATAATTTTAGTGCACTCTCCCTCACACAAAGTAATGAAATTTTAAGATACATTCCCAGTACTGAAAGGAAGCCAGCAACCATGTTCAGTTTTCTGCTTGTAAATTGAATTCTCTACTCAATTTATAAGGCACTGGCACAACTTGACATATCTATAGTGCAATAAAATACCTACCAGAGTCATTGTAACATATAAAATAATAATCACAGTGATATGCTAGAGGAGACCCTTGGGGGTACTCCAGCACCCCTTTTCAAAACCCTGTCACCAAACCAAAGGTAGGCGTTCTCCCCTGTTTCTGCTATAGACGAATTTTTCCCCATGGCTGTAAAAGCATCTGAATGGGTTTTTTTGTTTTCTTATATTTTATTGAAATGTTCTCAGCATCATGTATTTTACAGGAGGACTTGCTTCTCCTTCCCCTTCTTTCAGTTTGTACAACTCAAGATGAACTGCTGTTTCTGAAAACGATGTTTCAGACACATGTAATCAATAATGTATAATTCTGTTTGACACTGAGGTTAGGTTCCAGTACACTTGTGGTTAAGAGACAGTATTTCCCTTCAGACTGGACAGTGCACTCTGGAGAAGAAGACACGGGTTCAGCATGCGACAGGCTCCCCCTGTGCTGGGGACGGAGGGTGCTGCAAGTTGTAGGAGTCTGCCCTTTTGATTGCTCCTTCCCTTCTTGGCTTCTCCAAGGAGCCAATATAAGGGCCAGTATAGGAATAGGGTCCTCGCTCAGACCTATGTGCATTAGATGTGTGGGCTGAGGGGATGTATAACCTCCTGGCAAGCACTTGTGCTTGACGGTGCTGGTCCACAGCAGCACTTTTGGGTCATGTTAGAGCAGCTCATACCTCTAACATGTTGAGATTCCTAGCTCAGTGTCATATGAAGCTCAAACTGGTGGCAGTCACAGATCCAGAAGTTTAAATACAGAACACGTGAAGGGGAACCTATTAGAAAGCATATGAAAATAACTCATGGATTGTGAAATTTTAATTCATGACAGAATCAATCATTGAAATATCAACAGAGCATAATTCAGGAGGATCTCAGACCATGTGCTTCTCCCTCCAGACAAGGATTTTAATTTACATTCTACTTCATGGGTTTTTCACTTCTATTCTTCCACCTCTCAGTATCTGTTTAGATACTTTGGATTTAAAAGCTGTATTTTCAGGATCCTAATATCAAGCATTCAAAATATGCTGGATCCCTAAAAATAATGAAGGTATTTTCATATGATGAGTTTATACAACAACAGAGTTAAATTGTTTTTCTTTGTCTTATTTTTGTGTTTTCTGGATGTGCGTGGGCAATACTTTCAAGCTTTTGCCTATCAGCAGGTGATCTAGAAACTTTTATTTAATGAGAAAAAAATAATGCTTACATTCTCATGTAATCACTGAACTCTGGACTGGGGAGAAAACAAAGTAACCTGAAATTTGCATTTAAATTGTTATATTTAGAAATAATGATTTCTCCCCCATCTATTATTGTACTGTAATAGCTCTTTCTTGTACTTGTTCTGTATTCCAAAATAAATCTTTATTTCTCATTTCCCCTGTTTCTTCCCCAGTGTGAAGCTGCATGTATTTGCTTGGCATGAGCGACTGCCAATGATTCGATGATAGAAAGGGAAAAAAAACCGACTTGAATTCATGCCTTCCTGCTTCCACCAGCCCTGTTCTTCAGAGTCTCCTGAACATCAAGAAACTTCTTTCTTTATTCTCCTTTAAATCTCTCTTTACAACTCCTCTTTGCTGGGATACTTTTATATAGAGTTTGACAATGTCAGACTGCTCCTAAGCTGAGATGACTCTTATTGCATTGAAAAATATATGTGCGCACATATATACATATATATATGAACATAGGTACACATAGTCCTCATTTTCTGCAAGCAGGCAGAAAATTCCTTGCCTTATATTTAGACAAGAAGGTCTCTGAAGCAGAGACTCAATTTTTTTTTCTTCTAACCTAAGAAGATCTAAGGCAATGACAACATTGGTATGTGCCATGGAAATAAAAAAATTAGCTATTACTGAAAACTTTATTCTGATTTTATGGCATTTCTCTCTCTCTATTAATCTAGTTTTGAAATCTGAAAACATTCTATTATCACCATTTTACTTCTTTTTTATGGACTTTGAAAAGAACTTGCCCCCTCCTCCCTGTGAGGTGACACTTTTACTCCAGGAACCATTAGAAGAAGCAGTGAAACGAACAGCCCGAATTTATTTTCTGCAAATGATCAAGTTGGCAGCTCCATAAAAAATAAGTTTCAGAAAGACCTCATCCACAAAATCCTCAATTACCTAATAACAGATAAAATTCAATAATGTCTTCCTGAAAATAGTGATGCCAAATAAGAATGAAAAAAATAAGAAATTAACTTATTTGCCATTTATAAAGGGTAATAAGAACTCTTAATACAACCTCAGCTGGTCAGTTGAGAAAGGCAGAAGGGTAGAACAGCAGAGACCAGCAGGGAGAAAGAAATGATGAGATGACTGCTGAACGCTGAAACTTTAATGGCTAAATATATAAATCCAGAATTATTTTATTTGTTAATTTACCAAAATATATCTACAACTCTGCTCTTCAGCTTGCTAAGCAACTATTTAGAGTTAATCTAGACCTAGGTTTTACAGTTATTTTTACATTTTTTTATTACAGTTTTCTGTAATGGCCTCCAGTTCCATTTTGTTTTGACAGTTACTCACTAAACCTAGGAGCGCTACATAAACCTTTCTCTGAGTATCTGCAAACAGAATATGAAACAAGTCTGCACAGAACACTGGGTTTTAGTCTGAATCATCACACAGTTTTGACCTCCTGGTTTGGGGGATTATCAGTCACTTGTACATGATGAATCAAATTTAGGGGTTTTGAGCACCAGCTACTGAGGCCAAATGGAGCTGCAAGCCAGCCAAACATTTCAGAGTAAGGTTGGTATGGAAGTGTAACTTTTTATTCAATTACAATGTAAGACAGCAAAAAGCATTAGAAATATGCAATAACTTCCTATTAAAGAGGTAATGATAGTATCCTGCATTCAATAGATTCAGCTATTACAGCTATTCGAGATCATATGAGGAGCATTAATGGAGTATCATTATTCAGTCAGATGTATGCTGGAATTTAATTGGATTTTTGCTCTTTTATTTACCTTGCTGGCAGAACGAGGTCTTCTGTTCACACCGGAATGTGTTCTTAGGAAATACTTCAAGATCACTTTGATTTTACAAAGATGCTTATTAAGTAAACTAATACTGATTGATGTTAAGTTTTAATTTTCTGCGGTTAGTGTCGGTATCTTGATATTTAAAGCCTCTGCCCAAAAGCTGTTGCTGTCTTTCATTCCTCTAGTCTTGTTAGGACAGTAAATGTATGGCAGATATTTTCCTAGCCTCTAGACAAAGGCCCAGATGGAAGATCAGTGAGAGGAAGGAAGGAAGGAAAGAATCAATGTATCTTATAAAGTCTTTTAATGCAATTTTGTTTTCAGATGTGTAAGTGCCTTTTTATCTGCTTTGTTTTACCCTCTTTTTCAGGTGTTGGAATTACTATGTTTAAAATGCAAAGCGTAAAAGCAGAGATGGCGCCTTTTTTCTTGTGGTAAACAGCTTAAAAATTCTGCAGATTAAAGATAAATCGGGATAGAAAGTACAGGAACCAATTAAGATAGAGTGACTTTTATACACTGTGCAGCTATGGAAAAACAACTGTACTGTGATTATGCAAATCATCCACTCACAACCAAAATGCAGGGATTTACATAACGGAGAAGAAAATTCTTCACAGTTATGCCTCAGTAACCTTACAGGATTTTTGCACTTTAATGGTATGACTCATTGTAATAAAGCGATCCTACTTGCTTTACCCAGAATGAAATATATGTTAGGACATTGCCATTCTGAATGATTTGTGTGGTTTTGGAAGCCTGCATTTTCCTTCCAAAGGTGGGGCATGTTCTATTTTAAGGAGATACAAATCAATGAAAAAAACCAGAATTTCTGCTTGTATCAATCAAAATTTTAACTGGGTTTAAATATTGTATCACTGTTATTGTAATAAATGTATACTACTACAAATGAGCCTTCTGCTCTTCTTGGAACTTTTATTTCCTCAGTCTATTAAATTAATCTGGTTTTGATAAAATAAGACTTCTCTGGTGCACAGAGTACAGGAGGAAACATTAGGGTAATTTGAATAGCCCAGACCCTGCTTTGGAGTTTTGCAAAGTGAAATCTTAATGGAAATCCTGATATTTTTAGCTAGTTAAGTATGTCTAGACTATTTAATTTGTGACTTCTATGTGTTCTACAAAACTTTTTTTTTAAACAGATAACTGTTCTATTATAAGCCACATAGAAGGAATGATACATATTCAGATTGGTGTAATTTACAGTACCTTTGTTTTTGAAATCTTGTATTCCTCTACTTTAGTATTGGTGTTTTGTTTTTTTTTTTTAAATAAGCATGACTTGATATTATGTAATTTCTATGACAAGCCAGAAAGAGGAGACTATATATAAATTAACCCCTCCAAGGGCATGGGTTTTTTATCACTCAAGCTGAGCTGATTGCAGGTGAGCTTTCTCACAATATGGGCACATTCTATCCTATTATATATTCATTAAATCATTCTGCAGACATCTTAGGCAGAGGCAACTAAAACATTTAATTATTTCTCTCGTGCACACAGACAACAGAACACTGAAAAATAATAATCCTCTCCCATTAACCACTAAGCTTTCAAAGACTTCCCTGTCACATGGGAATGAAAAGGGAACCTTTGGAAGGTTTAAATGAGAAAATACATGAACAAAAACCAGGCTCATCACTGATCTGCAGAGATGAGAGAAGTTGCTGACTGTACCATTCCTCTGACACGTATAAGACCTGGGGTCGGATCTTCAGCTTGAATCTACGAGAAGAAAAACCTGGTCCAGGATCGTGGAATTTTTCTTAGATGCAAGTATCTGTGCTGTCTCAATGCTGCCCATTCACCATCTTTAATTTCTCTCAGATGGCAAGAAATTCCCAGAAAGACACTATAAAAATTATTTGGCTGGAACAAATTTACATTCCTCTCTGTTGTAAGAGAGATTCTCAAAAAACATTTGTTACCAGCTGTAAGAGGTAAGGTCCGACAACTTTTCTACCACTGTTAAATCCTCAGCTTTGTAATACACTAACAACCCCTCGCTGACAACTCCCTACTGACAAAACAAACAAACCATAAGGAAATGCTATAACCTTCTAGTAGGTTAATGAGGTCTCCTCTTCCCTCCCACCCCCAATATTTTGGAGACAACCCACTTAGACTTATTTGGTGACCTCTTTGTGTTAGTTTATAAATGACAAACACATTTAGAGCTGTTAAATACTGCCCATCTACATAGGATTTATTGTTCTCAATGGGAAAAACAAAAGTTATTGGAATATAAAACGCTCCAACATGTCAGTGTCACAAGAAAATGTGTCATATGCTAACCATTTCTCCCTAAAAGTCTTGTATTTTTTTTTCTTCTTCTTTTTCTTCTTGTAGCTTTGTTTTTTCCCATGATATCATCAGGCAATTTCATTTCAGGATGGTCTGCACTGGACTGTGCAGATTACCAAACTAATGACATACGGACTTCTTACCACTGTAACACCTCTATTCTTGCAACTGAGAATTTCGAGTGACAGAGCAAAGCTGTTTGCTATCAATTTTGCAAAACCCACATCTGCCAGATTGCCAAGATCCATTTCAGAGATAAAAAATCGATTAATATTCTCATTTGTTATCTGTCTTTATCAGTCACACATTTCTTTATACAAATGATAAGCTTCTAAAAATGAAAACTCTACATATGTTAAAATGCTTCCCTGAAAATATTCTGTATTTACTAATCTTCTGAAGTAAAAATGCGTAAAGATTAAATGTCTCTCTGATATAAATATCTGTTATCTATATATATGTTATATACAGTGCCTTCATTTTCTTGTCTACAAAAGTGCAAAAATTATCTCTTTGTATGATTAGGTAATTTTTCTGTCAGGAGCAAAACGATTTTTTCTTTGTTATATGAAACAACATTGACAATGTTGAATTAGTTGTATATTTAATACCGATGTATGCATACTAAAATATTCCAAAAAAGTTCATGATCCCTAGTAATATAAATGAAAGTAAAAATGCTTATAGTTCTTATAAATCTAAACAAATTGAAGCCTCATCTTTGAATCAATACTTTTAGTGCAGAACAAAAGAAGCCCGCTGACTTTAACCCTTTTGACTTCACAGAAATACACATTGATGCGTTTAAATGTTCAATGGATGATCTAACAGAATTACTGAGTGGGAAAAGCATGGCTATCTTCATACGTTACTCATGTATTAGAGTTATTTTCTTGTTAAAAAGATATTTTTCCACTTCTTCTACATTTTCTAATCCCCAAAGACAGAAAGTTTCCTTACTTTCTCAATATTTATGAGTTCTGGCCAAGGTTTGCTTTAAGCTATTATACTCATGCACATTTATCATAAACATGAAACCATGTTACTGTTAGGAAATATTTTGGCTATTGGTCTCACGGCCACCATGAAGTTCTGCCATTCCAGTTTCAATGATTCAGCAATAATTCATCAGTAAAAATTACCAAGACAATCTGACATAAAAAGAATAGACTCAAATTACAAATGAGTTAGACCCCTTTTTTTCTATTCCAATTAATTTTGAGGAGCTTACTAAACCAGGTTTATCTTCTGATTTTTCTATTTTTGACTAGAAAACATTTAGTTCACTGTCTAAATACATGACAAAGAAAAAATGCCAAGTTAAATCTAATCTACCAACAGGAGCTTTTTAATCAATCAAGTTTTACTTACGTGGAATTTTGTTCAGTTCATTCATGAACTTCTCTTTTAACTTGGAAAATGCATCTTCTTTTCCTCCCCCTCCTCCAGGACTGGCTGGCTCGGTGACATTACTTGGAGGGGCTGCTGCTACTGTGGTAGCTGGCGGTGCTGCCAGGGCCTCATGATGACTTTCACTCACCATTTTAACCCCTGGATAAGCTGTTGGAACAAAAAAAACCAAACACAACAAAACCCCAAAAGATAATATTTAGATCATTGAAATGGATCTCTCATCAATAAAAGACTAAATAGGCAGAATATCACCTGGTCCCCATGCTTACTAATATGACTACATCAGTATATTGCTTCATGTTCTTCATAAAATATTTATTAGACAAGAAAGAAAAGTCTTTCGCAGGGTTAATTTCAGCCAGAATTATTTCATTGCTTAGAGTTCTTCTCCAACAGTGTTGCATTTTGAACTGCTGAATTCAAAACCTCAAAATTCCTGTAAAACTCTCATGCAGATTTATGGTTTGCTCTTCAATTTTGAAAGTATAAGCAAATTGGGTAATAACTGCTCCCTGTGTGCAAATTTCCCAGTGTATTTACAGAATTGTATTTCTGTGAGAGTTACAGAGGTGTGATTCATAGCCAAGGCTTTTATATATAATAAATTAAGTGAAATGGATATAATAAAAAAACTTCAAGATTTCCTGTCAAAGTAGTAACCTATTTTTTCCTATTTAAGCAAGTTGTATATTAAACAGAAATTGATTTGCATCATTTTTATCTTCACTTACTGAAGGCAATTTTCTTTCCAGTTATTTCATGTGACATTTGCTACTGACAATATTCTCTTTAATTATTAAGATGTCTCATTGGTGTGTTCATGGACCTACAACATCTGAAGGGTATCTAAATGCAGCTATACTTAAATGTCTCAGAGGCTGTCACAAACATAATCCCACATCAATATATTTTTAATTTCATGTTATTTAACAGGCATTTTGGAAAACCTTTACTTGAGTGTACATTACAAAGCAAAGAATTTTGGGCCAGTGGGGTGAAGGTGAGATGACATGCACAAAGCAATTTCAATGTCACAGGAAGGTTAGCTGAAATGATTATATTGGTTTTGAACACATTGTTCTGGTTTTCTGCTGCATCCTAAATATCACCGATCTGAATAATCATTCTGTTTTTCTTCAGAAAACCAGAGGGAGAAATGGTTTGAAAGAGAACAAACATTCATTATTGCTCTGAGTGTACAATTGCTCTCAGCCCCAAAAGACATTTGGCCTTTGACTTTTTGCTGAGAAATTTAAACATCACCATAGGAAAAAAAGACAAGACATCCAAATTAAAGGGGCATAAGAGCATCTGACAGCATGCAGTATGATGAATCATTAGCTTTCCTGCCTGACGTGACTATTTTCATGGATGTTGCTGAGCGTGCTTTAATCACCAAGTCAAGATGAGAATTGGCTTTTTTTCCTTCAACTTCACCACTAGGAGCCTGCAGTCATGAAGACCTTGCAGGCACAGACCTGACTGTTGGCAGAATGAACCTCTGAAATGACCATTCATGTCATTAAACAGGGGTTTGCATCAAGCATAGTCTGGAATAAAAGCAATTCTCCAATACTGTCCATGACTGTCAATAAAGTCATGAAAAAGACTTTAACTATATAGGGGGTTGGTCCTGTTCTGAAGAAGCAATTCAGTGAATATTTTGCAGCAATTTTATTGATGCAGCACTGAGTGAAGTAGTATTCCCTGCCTGCCCATCGCTCCTGCCTTTGCCCTCAGTCTCTAGCCTAATATAAAATCATGTTGATGTTGACACAGAATATGTATATGATACAGCTCCATCAATACTTCATAAGCATGCAGTCTTGTCTATTTGGTTGTAACAACAATGGATCAGTTCACTATCTAAAGCAGACTGAAGTCGATGGAAAAATTCCAGTTAATAACCATGAACCTTGGCTCAAGCCCAATGCCTGCGAAGATTTCCCCACTTACCTCCCAAAATAACAATTGGGAAAAACACGTAGTGCATAATTTGGATAGTATGAAATAACATGCCAGCTATTCTAGACTATAAGACTTTTTCCATATGCTCTGATGAATGCCAAATACTATGAAGCAAAACATGCAGAGCCATCAGCTGTAAACATTAGTGCTGTTTTATATTATAGCATTTTGTCAATGAATGTCAGTTAAATCAGAAGAAAAGTTGTATGATATATTATAATTAAATCAAAATTAAATTGCTTAATTATAATATATTGCTTAATTATTTCAGGCCTGGCAGTTGACTATTTTATTTTGTAATGGAAGACACAATTTGCACTGATGACTTTCAGCTAATTAAAAATTATTGCAAATGTAATTTATTTCCTTCCAGTTTTGGAGTTATATTTTGAAAATATATTAGTAGAAGAAATTTGAAGTGTTACACTTTCATTTATTTTAAAAAAGGAAAAAACAGAATATTCCTCCCAACTCCAGCACCAATCCTCGATAGAGTGTTAGTGCAGTTAGAGGTCACTACATGTAATGAGGCATGCCCAAATGCTTTGAGACTTGCTACAGAGCCTTCGACCTTTACATGCCAATGACACTGTCCTGATAATTTAAATAGGTGTGAAGGGGCTGAAAAGGAATCTTGTCTCAGAAAAAGATTTCTGCAGCAAAGAATTTTCTGAAGAGCATGTGCTTATAGAGATAACATCTGATGGCTTCTATTATTGTAAGGCTTCAGCTTTCCACAATAATGGTATAAACACTGTGGAATTACTAGAGACTGCAGAGTTCTGAATAATTAGATTTCAATTGGCCTTTTACAAAAAGGGGTGGTACCTTAATGCTGCAGTGCACCACTGAAAATAAAGATCTACAAAATACTAGGAGATTATCTGCCATTTGTGAAATGGCAGTTGCAAGCTGAAATTTCTTATAGGTTAAAAAAATTAAATGTCATAAAATTCCATTATGATTTCAGTACAATGTTCAATACAATGATTATACTGCTAGGTATGAAACACTACATGTGGCATGTGCAACGTGCAGTCATAAATAAGAGTACATTTGCAGTTATAAAAGTACAATTTCATTTATATACTTTTATAAAACACAGCACAGACTGTATTCCCTGAGCATGCTGATTCTTTGGAACACCACTCCCCATCCATACTAGTGCCATACGATCATTATAAAACAGATGTAAAACAAAACAATGAACAAATACGTAATGCTTCAAAGTAACGCTTGTTTTCTTTATTCAGAAGTAGTCAAGAGTTGACTGAAAATGCAGAGATGATGATTTGAAACCTTGAGGAGGTTTAACAGTAAGACTCAGAGTCTTACAGTTCTCTATGCAAAAAAAAACCCAACTAAAATGAGTATCAGCTCAAACTTCTACAGAATTTCTACAGAATTTCCTCTGAAAAGGAATCATAAATACTATACAAATTATATATGTGGAGATTAACAAGAACCTTTGCAGAGATACAAAGCATTAGCTAACTGCCTAGTGTGCTGGTATGGATTGTGAGGGTGACAGTCCTGTTGGAATGCATCTCTTAAGAGAGTAGTAAAGTAGCAACTACTAATAATTGAGGAGTAAAGAAGAAGATGGATGGTTCAAATATATATGATTACAGAGCATGGAGTAGCCTCTGGCAATAAGGCCTGAAAAAATCTGTTCCAGGGGCAACAGCCTCTCTTTGCAAACATTCAGACATATCCAAAGTAAGATGTGTACAACCTAGGTGGGACTAATCCAATGGGCACTCTTTGTTTATTTTACATTCTTTTTGAAAAATAAATAAATAGTGAGAAAAAGAATGAGAGAGATGTAGGATGTTCACATGTGATTCACATGAAAAGGAGATCTTCAGGATTTGGAATGAGAGCAAAACTCAGAGTAGTTTATCATCTTCTGGCAAATCATGGGGAGATTTAAGATAGAATTAAAAAAAAGCCAACAAAAGGGCAAAAAACAAATCTGTACGGTTTCTATAGAGTTAAATTACAGCAGGTATACTATAGCAGCTGCTGAAGGACTTAGGGAATACTTAATCCCATGGAAATAAAATTGGTGCCATTGCTTTGGCATGGTGCATTTCATACAATTTAATTTTTCTCACTCATCTGCTGAGTACAAACTGAGTGACGTGAGACAGCAAATAGGTCAGTCATCCCACGCTGTCTAAATCATTCTTCCCAATGAGAAATTTTATGAAAATTTTCTGAGATGTTCTGTCCTTTTTCCTTGGTGCCTCTCAATTTTTTCTGCCATACTAAAAATTAAAATCAACAAAATAATCCAAAATATAAAAATATAGTGCCATTATAAGTAATTGTACAAGTTTTCAGAAGTAATTGTCACTGTAGTAGAGCTGGTCACTGTACCTCAATAAGCCTGCAAAGTTGTAATTTGGAATCTATACTGTTAAATGGTATTTCTTGTTCACAATCCCAAATATATTCACCTCAGCAGTTACATCCAGCTTGGAATGTAATCACAAAACTTATCCAAGAAAGAAAAAAAAATCACATGTTAACATCAGTTCTGTTCCTCTATCTTTTTTTTTTTTATCTTTACAGGTCCTGTGCACTGAAAGAGAAAGAAACGATTAGCTTTCAGTGCTGCTATGTCCAGGGTAAGTGTGCACTATTACCAGTGAAAGGCTTTCCACCACACTGAAAATTTACCCGATTCCATTAGAGTGGTTTTGACGAAATTAATTCATCATTAAGAAGATGGGAACATTATCAGAATGTCTAAAGATATCTACAATAAACGATCTCTTCCTAGATTTAAGTATTCTGGGATGTTAATAATACATTTTTTACTCATTCATCTTCCTGTTAATGAAATACGCTATCTTTCTAGCTTCAGTAATGGACATTTATTTTAGAAGACAAGCTCAGAAAAGAGACTTTCTTGGCTTTTTATACAGATGGGTCTGTAACTACATTTTCAGAAGAATGGAAGGTCACGGTAAAGATGTCATATCAAAACAGCCTTTTCACCACTACCACAAAGGCTTACAATGCAATTCAGATTTAGTATTGCTTTAGAGAAGGTACATGAAAGGGCAAGAATTTCATGGGGAAAAACAGTCCTGATGAAGAACCCTGGTGGGGGAATTCAGGTGTTCTGTCTGTGCTGCTACTGATACACAAGAAATGTCCCAGCAAACCCCCCTGAACCTTTCTTAGTGAAGGAGAGACATTTCTTCTGCTGCCATATGTGAAATATCCAGCTGATGCTTTCTAGATGCCAGGTGCACATTAACTCTTTAAAACTGTCTTCCAATGTTTGTTACTAATACCCTACCAATAGTTTCATTGCCTTGACTGAAATAACAAGATGAAGCACCTAAGCTCTCCCCAAAAGCCCATGGCAACTTCATTACTCAGTTTTTGAAATGTGTCTCCTGCCAAAGGAGTATCACTGGTCCTGGAGCAGGAGGGAGGAACATGGTGCTGCAGATGGACATGGTGCTAGAGGACCAAGAGGTGGCGAGTCAGTAAGGATGATCATGTCTGAGCCCAAGTTTAAGCAAGTGTGGGGGCAGGACAGCAGTCATGTACCCAGTCAAGCAGAAGTGCTACAACTGCAAGGCAGCAGAGATGAGAGGAACATGGCAGGAACATTTTTGACAGTTAGTCAAAATTGCTAGTTGGGCTGAGATATCTACAGCACAGTCCTGGACCAGGCAACAAATCTTCCCAATATTAGACATGAGCTCAGTATCAGTCACTGGAATTTAAGCACTGGAATGCCTAAAATAGAAACAATACTTTTAGAAAAACAACTGAAAGACACTAACTTTATGGCCAAATCCAAATTCATTGTCATGAGAAAATGAAATATGTTAAGATTTCCAGTCTAATATTCACACTGAAATCCTATTATTTGAGTTATATCCAAATCTTTGTCCACTCTTCTTATTTCCCTTTTAAAATTCACTGTATACCTCATAAACATTGAATATACATAGAATAAGCATAGAATAGTTCACAGTTCTTGTCACAATACACAGGTTTAATTAACTGAAATCATTACAATGTGTGATTTCATCTCTAAGCGTGTTTCAAAGTACAATGTCACAGAAAATGATCTGCCCAGTACATGGTACAATCTACATTTTTCTCTTTCAGCATCCTGGTCACCCATTATTAAATCCACAGAACGTTCAACATAGGGGGCTCTGAAATATCTTACGCTGCAGAGTTTGTGCATGAGAAACTCTGGCTTGCATTTTCAGAAAGAACCTCAGTCTGATATGTAATCTATAAACAGCTAATCACTGTACATTTTGCAGTACCAAGCTATGCAAAATGATATTTTCAGACTCACTCCTTAAGATGGTGAGAGGACCGCTGTTAATTTAAGTGAGAACAGTGAAGCCAACACCATTTTCTTTCCAGCTAAAAGCCATAATTTTTTGACTGCACTTCAAACTTCTGCTCCTGCAATGCAGAAGAGCACACAGGAGCCAGAGGACTCACAGCAGCTTACAGAGAGACACAAAATTCAAGAGCAAAGCGCATTGCAGCAAGTCAAGAGTGGTGAGTCCCTTGCATAGATTCACTATATAAATGCCTGTTTCCTTGACCATGTTCTGAAACTCTTATTTTCCCCTACGTACACGATATTTCTTACTAATGTATTTCTTTTGATTTTTAGACCTAATGGGACTGGAGAGTGCCCTGTCTCTCTGGATGTTGACATTGTTGTCATGTTTCAGCAGCAGTGAGGTTACCAAGCCTGTCAAAGCGTCAGAATATGTATAATTTAACCCCTCTGTCTTTCTCTACTACTGCAAATGCTGCTTCAGAATGACTGAGGTCCTTGACAATAGCTAGTTATGAATAGGAATAAGGGAAAGAAAGAAATTACAGTAATTTCCTCCCACATGATCATTCTGTCATCTTTCAGACTTGCATTTTGTTTCCTGAAGCTGTAATCTGCATTCTATTCCCCTGGTATTTCCTTCCAGTCTTCCTTTATACAACAGTGTAAGACAAAAGAATTTATTTAAAATTAGTGTTCAACTGCTTTTAAGCATGAAATTCTAATACAGTCCATAGAGAATTCTTGCTGTTCCAAAATCATTTTCGAGTAATCCTACAAATAATGAAGCCCTTTATATCAATAAATTCCTTGTTGCATACATTGCATAAAATCAATTTATATTCACATACTTGGCTCCTGTCCAATCAATTGCTCTAATAAAGCCTAGTAAACTAGTAAAGTGCCATACAGATTAACTATGACGTGGTAAAATTCATAAGGAACAAGACAACAGAAATTGTAAAATAATATGGAGAAACACTATTCTTGCCTTGGTATCTGTAGGTCATAGCTCTAAATTCACTATTTCCACTTTGAATTTTCCTTCTACTGAGATTTCCTTTGTGTCCAATTTCTGCATTCAGTAACCGTGAGGTTAGTGAAATTAATTAGGAACAAGCAGGATTGTACATGCACTAAGGAACCAAATATGGGGAGTCGAGATGTGCAATTTAGTGCTATCTCACAGATTAGTTAAGTCTTGGACTGAGGTTGCGATATAATTGGCATCTCAGAGTGTGATTCTACTCTGACAAGTGATTACATAAAAATGGCACCTTCTTTCTGAAATAGATCTGCTCTTTATGAATATTCAGTCATATATGCTGAATTGAATGAGTATCACATTCCAACTTCAGCATCAAGTGGTTTTTTTCCCTGTTCCATCTGCAGTATCAAAAAGCTAAGAAAACAGGGAGAACACAGTAAGATTGCATTCCTCCTCTGCATCATGAATGCAATTATAAACTAAATCTCAAAGACCAGTTGATGATGTCTTTGAAAACATACTGCAGATTACACAGTTATAGCTGAAGGCATGGGATTATATCCTTGTAGCCAAGCACGTGAAATTTGGGCTGCATTAATTGGTGGTAGGTGGAAGAAGGAAACAGCTCAGCTAGTTTTTCAGATCTTATGATAAAATTACATGGTTGGCATTTAGAAAAATGTAAATAGTTGGTATTTGGCATTAAAGCTTTAAGATGCGTCACCCAAGTATTAATGGGAATAATACTCACATGTGAGTGAATTTTACAAATCAGGCTTTGCAAATTCTGTGTGATAAAAGATTCAGATTTTTCAGGTAGATGCATTCTAGTTTAAAAAAAATGTCAGTAGTTTCTCACACAAATATTAGTCAGATACATGTAAAGTACCTGCATGCACACAAATAGCTCTCTGTATAGGTATATATAATAGATATATATCTCCCACATGTGCATTAATGATATGCTACTATGTTTGCTATAAGGTGACTAACCAAGTATTATGATTTCACTGTCAATAAAGCAAACAATAACAGTTTGAAGCTAAGAATTTTCTTGTAAACAGATGGTAGGTTTGTGGGGAAATACACAATCTTCATAAATTGTGATGTTGATAAAAAGATTTTTCAGGGTTTTCTTCAGCCATATCACACCAGCAATGAAATCAGGAACGACGCTGAAAAACCATGAACTGATTAACTGTGACCGTTTTTGTTAATTGCAGCTACATGAAAATTACTGTTTCATGAATGTCACCAGTTCAGGAAAGAAGAGCATAGGGGGCACAGGAAGCACCTGTATTTAGATTTGTATTTTAGGTTAACAAAATAAGAAGAAAAAAGTTATTTGATATTTATGGTTAATTACTATACCTCCACTTTGAAGGCAATCTTATCAGCACATGGAACAAAAAGTAGAAATATGAACTAATTGTCCCATAAATACTTTTTCCTCCTGTTGAGAATGATATGCCATCATCCAATAGCTTTCCCCACACAGTAGGAGGGAAAATTATCAATCAGTTTCGTGACAATTAACTCCTAATTTGTAACATTTTTCTCCTGAAAAGAAAAAAAAATCTTAATTTGAGATTAAGAATCATGCATTCCTTACAGTGTTTTGGAAAGCCATCTTTTTAAAAGATGCCCTTACACTTATCTCAATTTTGTTAACAACTGATAACTAAGCTGAGGCAGTTTCTGCTGTTAGTGCAACTATTTGTTCTGCAATTATTTCTGTAGCTGAGCAATTTAGCAAGAATCCCATTCATAGGAATGTTGTATCCAACTCACACGTGAGCAATACTAGAGAAAACAACTTCAGAATAAAGATGAGGAAGTAACAAAAAAAGAAAAGGAAAAAAGAAAATTATGTGGATATTTTTGTTTAAATAAAGTTAAGGAATGAATGTTAGTTTAGTGATTTTAAAGAATTGAAAACTTTCAGGTTTTTGCACATGGAAATGCTTGATGTGGCTATGTTCTCTTCTCTTTTCTAGACCACAGAAAGCTCACATGATGTAGTTTTGAATTCCTTTGGATAGATGACAAACCTAACCAAAGGCTAAGGTTACCTTCATTGAGTGAGTTCTCCCATCACTGAGTTTTGCATTAGAAAATGTTGTTGCCTCCATCCATTTGTGCTTCTCTGAAAGGGAACTCATTGCTGTTCAGCTTTTGAAAAAAAAAGGACTTGCATGCCTGCCTTCAGGAGAGAACACAAATATCACCTGGAAGAAGGTACTGGAGACAGTTCAGAGGAGGAGCAGGATTTATGAGTCACTGCTGTGTTTAGCATACCCTGCTGATTAGACAGCTTCTCACTCAGCATGCTGGCTGCTGAGCAACCCGTTTTGAGGTACTCACATCTTCCGGATATAATATGGAAAGCTTGGCCTGAAGCTATGAAACAGCCCAAGGTTGTAGAGAGTAGGGGTATTTATATGCACAGCATTAGGGATCATCTAATCAAATCCACAACCTGGATTTGCTCTGCTTGTATAAATAGAATGACAAAAGCAGGCTGGTGTCTCTGTTTGATGGTATGACCTTTCTAGGTCATGAATATCTCCCACTTCCATCTGAAAGTTCAGCACAGCTTTGAAAGAAACTTGGTGGACTGAGGCCAACTGAGATACCTGGGCTGCATTCTGGAAGCAGTCCTCCTGAGTGCCTCATCTAGAATGGCAGGTAAAGTCTCAGAGCATCATGTCCTTTTAGATTGTGGGTTGGATCTACCCTAAATTTGGACACCAGTCTGCAGTAGCATCCTGACTGAGGCAGTGATTGATAGACCGTTCTGCCTCATTAGCCACTTACTGCTGCAGGAGGGCAACTAAGGTTAGCGCTATTGCCAAAACAACCCGGGGAGATAGAAATCCTACTTAATAGGCATGCTTGATTTATTGCTATTGCTGGCTTTCCCAATTTTGTTCTGAGCGCTTCTTTCTTCTGCCCAGTACAGCGCTCTTTGTTTTTAAAGCATTGACTCAGTGCTCGTTGGTGGAAAAGTCCTGTTCATCAAAAGCCTGTAAGTGAGATAATTCAGTTCTTCAAGTTTGTGGATGGAAACTTGAGCAAATTTTACTTAACTTACTGGCAATTAAACCTGGACCATCCTGAACACCTCACTGGATAAAGGAAGGTTTTTTAACCCAGTGCAGCAGGTATGGCAGTTAGATCTCTAGCACTTAAGCATCTTAATGTAGCTGTTATGTACTTCTGGTTTTCTGTAGATTTAGCTGATTGAGTTAATTGTCGAACTGGGACATAAGAAGAAGGGCTGTGTGTACGCTAAGTGCTACACAGTTAACATTCATGCTGAAAAACAACAGCTTTAAGTGAGCAAATGAATGAGAGAAACTGAGAGTTCTCCTTTGTATAGACATCCTATTGATACAATTTAAAAACCTGTTCTGCTTCAGATCTTATTTTCTTTGATGATCATGTTATCTAATTGAATGCTTCAATGTAATAATGCTTTTTTTTATTGTTCAGATTTCTTTTTTTCTCCCCTATTTTGTTTATTGCTAAGCTCTACAGACAGCTATGGCATTATAACCATGTATTGGTCACAAAACCTAACCTACAACCATGATCCATTTAAAAGTGAAAACAAAAAACTTACTAATCATATGTGCATAGGAAAACTAGATTATCTGTTGTCATAGAGCACAGAATAAGGACAATTAGTTACACACTCAATTCCCCCTTTTTTAGGTCACCATAGCTGCTGTACAACTATGCGACTTTAGCAAACTTCCAGCTGAAAATAGCACCATTTTTGCTATTATGTGATCTGTGGCCTGCTGAGCATTGTGTGGCATAGCAGACTTGCAGCTGGGGAGCTTCAGCACTACAGAAACACATCCTCCAAGGTTGTGTGCTACCACTGCCAGGCAGGTGACACAAGGCAGAGGTTCAGGCTCCCTCCCGCTCCATGTGCTCGAGAGGAGGAAGTGACCAGGACAGACAAGTCATAATTTTAATTTCATTTTCAGCCTCTGGTAGCTGCTTTTTGCCCTCTGCAATCTGTAAATCAAAGTGTATTGCTCTGGAAAAGGATGAGGATACTGAGCCAAAACACAAGCTGTATTTAGAGAGGTTTGCATGACCTTTAAGACCCTTTCAGTACATGTGTCTCTGCTTTGTGGCTTGGGCATTTTGTCTTCATGAAAGCATGTAAACACAGGACTGGAATAAAATGATAATGCCAGTACCATTTGCAAGAGCTTGGTCCTCTATAATGAATGTAGCACTAATTGTTAAAGAAATCCTTGGCTTTCTCTCAAAAACTTGCAGCCGGGAGCTTTCCAGCAATTATACCTACATTATAAAAAGGGAACACAAAAGGATTCAACATGATTGATGAAACTGTTTGCTTTCTCTATAGAAAGAGTAATAAATAAGTTAGCATTTCAAAGTTCTGCGAAGAGAAAAGATATTTGAGCGAAAGCACATGGATGCATTGTTCTGTAGCACGGGCGTTTGATGAGCTCCAGAAATCTCTTTGGAAGAGAAAAGATGTATTATAGTGTGTGAAAAGAAGAAATCTTCAGTATCAGGGTGTTATCTAGTTGCTAAGGGCTGGTTCTTGATGAAAACAGAGCAGAATAGAATGGATAGTTTAAGCACTGTGAGGTAAAAGCAGAAAATTGGACTTAGAGCACAAGGGATATTCACAATGGCATAAAAGTGGATGCAGTAAAATGCTAAGAATGTGACAGAAAACGATTATCATAAATATGAAGAGACGAAAGTCAAAGTTTTGCCTTCACTTTCAACAAAGTCCTTGGAGAAAAAAAGGGGAATTAGCCCTGCTGGAATGGGCATTAGCAAAGAGAAAATAAAGATGAAAAGAAGAATACCACTTCAAGGGCATTTTAAACCAAGCAGCAACTACTAAACCTTTAATTATAAGCTTGTAATTCCTGTTTGCTTATTATTAATTGCTATTAAAAAAAAAAGAGATAAAAGCTTGAAACAACATAGATTTGAACTTCATTCTGTTCATATTTTTGCTGCCAAAAAATGAACAGCATAATTTAAAATTGTTTCAACAAAGACAAAAGAGACTATTCCTGCAAATGGTTTGCACACACTAAATAGCACTCTTTTCTTTCTTCTGCCCTTTATAAAACCATCAGTTTTATAGTAATTCACAGACTACCTAAAGAACCAAAAGCCAAGGTATCTCCTTAGAAGTCAGGAACAACTGCAGTGTCCTCATCATACACATGCGCAGTCTGGCTTTCCTTGAAGAGTTTAACAAACCTGGAGCCAGGTTGAGAAGTAAAGCCCCGCTGAAACTCCCTTCCTTTAAAACCTGGACTAATGTAGCATTTGTGTTTCAGTCTTTATCACTGTCTCAGCAGGAGACAGAAGCAGCATTTATGGCAATGAGCGATACTTGTTTTTCACCCACAAGCATGAGTACCGACTGGAATTTTCATCACCTTTCCAACCATTTGAAAACAATAATTGTTAGCTCTGTTAAATACCTTCTTTTTATAAAGCAATACTCTCCAAATGCAAATTGTAGTCACAGCTGCAAAGGAAATCTACTGCCAAAATACACCATTGGGAGAGAAGAAAATATAGTGGCAGCTGGCTGTCTCCAAAGAGGGAGAGTGTCAACTCTCTGAAACACTGTCGGCTCTTGTAAAAGAAATGCTAAAGAGCAAAGAAGTGCAATATCAGCCAGGCACTGGCTGACACTGGATACTGCTAATGGGAACAAATTGGAGGCTGTAACTTTAGTAGAAAAAGAAGGAAAGGATCAGGAGGGCTGAAGCACTGGGATGCCTTTGTCTGTATACAAGGTGAAACTAGTCAAAACTATCTAGTGTAAAGATGCTTTTTTAGTTAGTTGAAGTATTCTTTACCTCTCTCACTCAAGCATTTGTTTGCATATTCCTTGCCAAAGCTCAGTGATTTCTTCACTGGCTCTTTGATTATCCTACATTCCAGTACCACGAGTTTAGCTGTGAACAGTTTAAGGAGCAACACTCAGGGAAGTGATGTACCCACACCTGTGCACAAGAACACTGAAGTTATCATCCCAAACTGTCAAATGACACCCGTGAGGCCTTTATTTTTCCGCTTTTCATCTAGCATATCAAGCACCTCTATGATCATTACCTACTTCACTGGGTTATTTGCAACGCTTGAATCAAGAACTTTTAGATTTACAGTACACCCACTTTCCAGCTCGGTTTAGTATTAGCAGCAGTAGTTTCTCAACTTAGTCTACACAGGAAGAGAACACCACACTTTGCCTTGGTCCAAAACCAGCTGTGATACAGCAGGGAAATAATGGATACTGTGATCTTACGTATCTGTATTTGGCTTAAAAATGGAGACTATTGCCTAGCATTTAGAGCAGTGATTAAAAACATGACAGTTAGGTACATTTATTTGCCCATTTAATTCTTTCTGACAGGCAAAGGTGGTACCATGGGTGAAGTCTGCTTCTTTCTGTTAAAGCCCACTCACATTTCTTATGATAAGCCATCCAGTGACAAAATAGGCAAGTGACACCTGCTGTGAAATGAGAATCTGGTCAATAATAAAGATTGTGAATGGTATAAAAATATACATACTAGCCCAACAGGTATTTAGGGATGCCTAAATCTACACATGTACCCTCAGTAGAAGCTGTGACAGGCTTTCAGGCCTTTGGTTTGGCTAATCAGAACTAGTGCCCTGAGGTGCACTGCAGCAGCATCTACGTGCAGGTGAGGTTAGACACAGACACTCCCCTTATCATCACCCGATATCCCCCAGCACAACCTGCATTAATGTCTATTTCTTTTAAAATTAACTACTTGTACCTTTTTTTGTAGGCCAAGTTTCTTCTTCTACTTCTTTGGTGTTTTTAGCCGCACATCTTCCCTTTGCTCATGGCTGTTATTTTGCTCCCCTTTTCTTTATCCTGGCGTGTGACTCATGCTACTCCAAGAATCACATTTCTCTGCTTCATTAACCATCTTCAGCCTATCTCTTTAGATCCCTCCTCCAGACATTGTCTCTCCTGTTCTCTGTTCTTCCCCTCTGTCTTACCTCCGTATCTGTGTAATATTAGTAAGAGATTTTCAGAAGCAGAAAGGGAAATTTAGACATTTAGCTATCATTCCCACCTTTGAAAAATCTCCTCCTACACCTTCATAATTCTCTTGCCATGCAGCAAAACCCTTTCTTACTTTTAACTCCCCTTCCTCTCATCAACTGTGCTTTCCTTCCTCTGTTCTCTTCTTAATTTGGTTTTGCTTACCTAGCTGAAGCCACAGCTATGCAGCAGATCTCTGCAGTGCAGACATGTCAGCAAAACTTCTAAGGTATGCTGTTACTCTAATAGAAACAGCTTTCGTCAGCCTGCATTACCCAATTTCAGAAGACAGTGTAACTTCACCAGCAAACCCGCCTCCTCTTCAGCACCTCATCCTACCCACACAACCAGGAACGGGTCAGCACAGATACAGCTGACAAGACTTCAGACAGTCCTTGATGCAGAGTGTCCTTTTAGAACCAGGTCCTTTTAGAACCAGAAGGAAAACACCCAACCAAACAAAAAACAGCAACAGAAAATGTTAATTACAGTGCAAAATAAGTATTTGATAGAATGCATTTATACATCCTGATACTCTATGTCTATCTAACAGGCTATGGAAGTGGTTCAGTTTGCAGAGTATCGCTTAAATTGTTCAAAACTGCAGCAGAAGCAAATAAATCTCTTCATTTAGCATAGCTGGAGTGAATAATAACCAATTCTTTTCAGGTCTTTTTCATAAGTTGCAACTGCTTAGGATGGTGGAAATTTTAATTTAAAATGACTGTCTCGTTAGAACACAGAACTGTTGAAAGGTCTGTGTAAGAAAATTCATTATAACAGCATAGAAAAGAGAGGACTGTTTTTTAGCAAACCTGTTTATCTCATTGTGTATTGCAGCCTAATGATGCTGTACATAATTTATTTGGCTATATTTTGAGCCCACCACTTCGACTGTAATGGAAACCAGTACTGGAAAGGTAAAAGGAAATTGTGTCTTGGAACCTTTCAGGAACAATTTTTAACTTCTGCTAATATAAATCTCTGTAAAGTCTTTTGGGCTTATAGTTTAACAAATTTCTTTGACTATATTCTAGGCGTACACAACCAAGAACCTCTCTGTCCTCAGACAAGAGAGAGAGGGAAAAAAAATAAATTATTTTATGTAGAGAGATATCAGATGTACCCTTTGGGAAGTGAATTGCAAAGTGACCTTAACAGTCTTTTCCCACACTCTCTTCTGAAACTGCCTACATACCCTTGGAAAACTACAAAGTCTCATTCCTTTCTGGACGGTCATCAGCCAAGGGTTAGGAGTTGCTTCCCATTTAACAGATTGCTCCACAACAAGCTGGTTTAGAATTTCTTGCGTGCCTGTTTGAAGCATCTGATTCTAAATAATGCCAGACATCATACACTATATTGCAAGAGTACTAACGTATATTAAACTAGATGCAATATAGGTTTAATCTAGTATAGTAAATCTGTATATTTCTGCATACTCATAAACACAGAACAGCACTTGGCCATATTCCAAGATCTACTACATTTCGGTTGCATACTTTGTACACAAAGTATGAATCATGGTTAGGCCCTGTAAACATGGGAAAGTAATAGTCATCCAACTCATCTTCATTTAATTATACTAAAATGGCTATAATGTTCAAGAAGCCAAAAAGTTAAACAACCCAATTCACTCTGATGTTAAAATAACTGCTTCTTCTATCCTGTGGTAATGTACTGCATATTGCTTTGAAGTCATTTTAATGGTCACCACCTAGTGCCTGGTATATTCAAGGCTAATCACATGAGGGTTTTTTTTGTATGTTCC
This sequence comes from Scolopax mira, assembly GCA_004320125.1. Lineage (NCBI taxonomy): Eukaryota > Metazoa > Chordata > Aves > Charadriiformes > Scolopacidae > Scolopax > Scolopax mira. The sequence continues at coordinate 72,696 of BJBW01001129.1, forward strand.
TGCCTATCATCCCTTCCTTTAAATGAAACTTTTCATTTTTATTGCCAGGTTTTTTTGTTTGTTTCTTTTGCTTTATTTTTTACTGAGTAAGGCAGGGATATAAAGCAGAGGAAAAAGGAAGAGTTGATATCTGAAAATAATCTCTTCACATTAGCCACTCAATAATAATCACAGTTCTTGTTTTGAATGCCTGAAGACGATATTTTCTGAGCAGATCTCAAGCTGCAGATTGTAGCAAATCTGTTATGTTTCAGGTAGATTTGATTGAAATGTTTTTCTGTTTTAAGAGAATAAACTATAAGTAGTTAAAAATGGGATTCTTCTTGTTTGCAGTAATCACCTTCCTTGTCTTTGGAGGAGCTATGAAAACTGTGAATGAGAACTAAGTAAATACAACAATTAATATGCAGATTTTGTAAAAAAGCAGAGCTCTGGGCAGGCAAATATTAATCTGTTAATGAACTGGCCCAATACAGAGAAGGAGAGTTTTCAACCAAGAAAATGTTGGGGGTATTTTTGTGGTAAAAAAGGAAGCAGATTCTGTTTTGACATCTTTTTTCTGCTGCACAGCTTGTAAACTGCACAGCAGGGCTGTTTTGGTGGGTTAAGTTACTAAGCACAGAAGAGAGACTTTCTCTGGCATACTATATAGTCATTGAAAGAGCAAATGGGTGAATCACTTTCAAATGGTGAAGCTTATGAATTCCACAAGCTGTAGGCATTGGATATAGTTCAAAAATCTTACAGCCTTCAGATATTTAGCAACTTTGGATTTTTCCCTCAAAAACACGAAAATAAAATATAAGACTTATAGGTACCAAGAATAAGATTGGAAGTGTTAATGTTTGCAAATGCTAGCTTTGGGTATGCAGTTCTTAGATTTCCATTTGTTTATCCCAAGATGTTTATTTAGAATTATTTCTATTCAGTAATTTTTTGCTTTTATACAACTAGGTCTAGGTAGCCCATTATTTCAGTTCAATAAACATGTAAGTATAATAGGTTTCATAACAGAATCTGTTATTTTTTTTTATTTGAGAAGTCAGACAAAATATTTGTAACATAAAGTACTGCAAAATTTAGTAAGCACAGATTAGCAATGGGCTGTGGTATTTGATTTACATTTTAAATTCCTAATTAAAGTCAGTCATTTGTAAAGACTTTAACTGTCTGTACATCAGTGAGAGTTGAAAGCTAATAAAAAGTTTCCAACTTTACAAAAACTGCTAGTGGATTTTCACCTGCGAACAGGCAAAGAGAAGATAATAATATCATATTTATTATAAAAGTATTAATAACGCAGTACGATCCTAAAATTTATTTATAACGCTTACAGCAATTTTAAATCATGACACATCATGATGTTTTGTTTCTGTTTGTGTCTCAGTGAATTCTGACATATAGAACACAGTATGTTCTAGGATACTTCACATTTTTAGTGATGTAGCAGGAAAGAAACAATATGTAATCATATTAAAACTATCACAAGCTACAAACTGTAGGCAGCAAAATTGTCATTTTAGCTCATGTTTTGTATTTCCTGTCTCCCAAATGCTTAGAAGACTGGGATTTATGGAAGATATTTTCTCTCTCTAAAGACACATTAATAGTACCCTTTTATTGTCTACATTCTAGTGGTCTCATATGATTTGATTCCCAAAATATCTAATCAGAAATCTTGATTTCTAATTCATCTTTGAAGTTTGGATGCATTTTTCATAAGTTCTAAAAATAAAGAGTTCTGTCTTCTGCAGTGGCACGTCATGCATATGTATGAAGGCACTGTGACAAAATTCCAAGGCATTTTAAGAAATGTAAATGGAAGGGAAAACATAGTAGCAAAATATGATGCAGCATTTTAGTCTCTTACATATGGGAAGTCTTTGAATATATCAATATGATTAAGGGCAACCCAGTGACAATGGCAGACAAAACAGGGTCATGCACTGGAGTTACAGACTGGAGACTGTTAGATGCAGAGTCTAAAAGTGAAGTACTCATTTTCTGGAATATAACGTCTCAATGGAGTATAGGGTTAAACTGAAACAATGCTCATCCCAATTACACCGATAAGCAAGTAAAGGGGTAAGAATAAAACTTCTGAAAACTGCTGTTATTGAGAATGTCTGCTTCATAGAGGTGTGCACGCTTAGTTCACTGTTTCCATGTTAAAGGAACTCAGTTTACTTGTGTCAGATGGGTAAGATCCTATGAATGAGCAAATTATTTTTTGATTTTTAGAAAAAGTTGTCAAGTTTTGTACAACTGACATTGGGCTCTGATATAATCCAAACTGGTAGAACAAAGTAAATCCCACTTATCCATAAGAAAAACTAAAAGAAAAACACCTGTGAAAATAATTCAAGAGGACATGATGCTTGGATAGACAGATTTCACAAAAAATGCTCCCCACGAGACCTTTTAGAAGAGATAATGCATACGTGTATGTAAACAAGCATTTTAGAAAAAAATACTCTCAAATGCAAAAACACTAAAACTCTTCAGTTTTAAGAATGTAGTCCAAAGTGAAAATTATCTGGGAGATAAGGCAATTAAAGTGAGATTCCAGTACTCAACAGTGGTATGTTTAGAAATTTTTCAAAATTCTCTTTAATTCAGTTCAGGATTTTTTCCTTTCCACACCGAGAGGAAGATTGTTCCTTAGTCTCATTTTTCTCATGGTTGGAAAGCTTCTTTTAATTTCCAGGCTAAGTTTATTCATGGCCAGAGTTGTCTTTTATCTTCAATTGTATTCTTTCCCTACTAGTATTTATATCATCAATATTTTTCAATATTCCTCTTAGTCTTCTTTTTGCTAGTTCCCTGTTCCTTTTGTAAAATTCAGGTTATCTAGTCTCCTGGTGATCTTATTATGTATTTTCCTATTTTTCAGCATTCTGTTCTTAATCTGGGCACATCATGCTCCTAAAAGCATCTGCTGTCATTGCCAAAAGACTGATAGAGAAACAGAGCCTCAGAAGAAAGTAGAGAGCATGGATGGCACTGAACTTATGATGACACAAGTAGGCCACTACAATTACTGTGAAATGTAGTTTTTCCTTGTGCAGCTTCTACCTATGATCATCTTTATCCTCTCTTCATTATGCACCTACATTTAAGTTTTATTTTTGGACCTCTGTGCTGAACCCCTTCCCAGTGTCTGCTCCTGGATCCTTAGGAACCTGGCTTTGTGAAGTGTTTCTAAGTCACTGAAGAGACAGAATCAAAAATAACCATTAGAAGCTGAAGAATAGTTTTATTGCCTGAAGCTAAATATTTTTCTAACCTAAACATAGCCTTCCCTTTGATGACAAGCTTTACTTAAATCCAAAAAAAAAAAAAAAAAAAAAAAAAAAAGAAAAGAAAAAAAGAAGTAGAGAAGTAGTCTGTTTGGGTTTGTACATGGAGATGGATGCATCTGAACAATTGTATCCAGAAGTGGCGTTCCCAAATAACGCCTTTTCAGCCATATCTGAAAAGGCAGAGAGATTTTTATCCACTGTTCCCTTCCTCTATTGGAGAAGAAAGAAAAGGTACACAAAATTTCAGATACTACAAACAAAATCAATGAAGACTTGACTAAGGAATGGCTAAGCAATATTACAATATTCAGTACACCTCACTAGAACACAACTTTTCCCACCATCTTCTGTTGCTATGTAATATTTATTAGGAGACTTTGGATAGGAAGATTGTGGCGTGTAGTGATCAAACGAAAGAAAAAGCAAAAGCAGCTCAACTTCTCATAAGAGAAATAACTAATTAAATAGTAATGGGCATGGAATCAAAAAACCTGTGAGGCTATATATCTCCCAACCCTGAATCTCATAAAGCTCAATATTAACATTTAAACTCAGTGAGCATTTAAGAGGACTAGTGCTGTGTTCCTCTTTGACCTTAACTGATGTTTCAGACTGGCATGTCAATCTTCTGAAGTCAGCTCCTTCCCCTGACACCAGCAGTACCAGCAGAAGAAAGAAAAGCCTGGGCTGAATTCAGTTGTAGGTTTCCTTCTCTTTACAGGTGATGCTACCTCAGGACAGAATTAGCATCTGCCCACTCCTCTTCCTCCTACTGCAGAGGGAATTCAATACTACTGCTGATGGGGAGGAGACAAATCTGCAGGGAAAATGCTAACCTAAAACCGCCTGTGATAGCAAGGAAAAGGAAATCCTGGAAGAGGCAAGTATCAAGAGACGAAACTGAAGGATAAAGCTCTTAGAAAGTGCTAGAGGTAGTAAAATAGTCATGGAAGAAGGTGACAGACAGACACGAGAGATTGTTGAGTGCAATTCAGGAAAGAGAAAAGGAAAACAAAAGGAGAAGAACAGAGTGAGAGAACAGATTCGAAGAGAAAAGGTGAAATATGGAAAAGGGGAAAACAATGCAACAAAAGAATGAGTCACACGTCCTAAGAAAGGTCATAAGAAAGAAAGTAAAAAGTGCAAGGAACGAATCAATAAAAAGTACCCAATGCTGAGGCTCTCTCATGTGGTCTATATATTTTAATGAGAACACATTCTACTGATCTTCAATTTAACAAGTACGAAGTCTTGTTTTAATGCCTCCTATTGCACAGTACTGTTTAATATGCTGGTTTACATATTTAAATGATGGAAGAAGTAGAAAGAAAAATCATTATTTTTACTTTTTGCCATCTTCTGACAAAGGTATGAACTTTTGTTCATACAAGTCACTGCATACGATGCAGCATGGCCTCTCGGCGAGCACCTTTCCCCTCCCCAGGGTCCCGAGAGGCAGATTTCCTCTTGGAAAAGAAACGTCCAGGGAGAGGGAGAGGCGAGGAGAAGGCATGCCCCTTGTTGTCTAATGCCATGTACAAGGTGTCTATGTCAGGCATTCAAAGGACAACAATGGGTTCCTCCATGGAATCTTTGAATCTTCGCAAGATGGAGCAGCTCTCCATTTCCATTGACATACAGACTCTTAGGCAGGATGAACAGTCTTCCACAAGCCTGGATAAGGTGCCTTTTTCCCCTCTAACTCCTTTTTTTTTTGCATGCACCTATACAGACTTAGCAATGAGGTGGTCACGGGCACCCCAGCAGTGGACTGACTTCAAGGAATTCTAGTTCTAGCACTAACACCTGGTTCTTAGGGAGGAATATTAATTAGAACGACAAACAAGGATAACACTCTTTTGTTTCTTTGCACAGATCACTAAAGAAATTGCAATGGGCAGCCAGCACGAATGCAGAATTCAGTAGCACCATGTGGTGACACTGATAGTAAGGCACTAAAGCCCACTGGTCTCCTGGGTTCACACCACAGTCTGCCATGGCTCTCCTCAGTTTCTCCCCTGTTTGCACTGTAATGTGAAGTGGCTATGGGAGGCAGTTTTTGGTAATCATCTCAGCATGGATGAAACGTGACAGAAACAGGCCCCCCACATAAGAAAGTTGTATCAGAAAGCACCACACAGGTGCTGGTTTGCAGCAGAAGAAGCAGCAGAAGCAGTGAGAGTAGGACAGCTATGAGGAATGGCTAGTTTTTCCATCCCCATTCAAAGCTTCTGCTGTCACAGAGATCGGGGGATTTTTGCCGGATTCTGCCCATTAGCTGGTATGATCCTTGTGACCCACTTCTGGTCACTGAGTAATCCTGCTCTAATCCATGCCTCCAGAAAACAAGACTGGCTTGTTTGGCACAAAGGTTTGTTTAAAGCCATCAAATTTCATGAAGCAATTTAAAATGGGCTTTCATATTCTATTTATAAATACAGCTTCTTTATGAATGCTCTTTGCATAATCTTCATCCTTCATAGTCAGCCATTTTCACATAACTTTAAGCAGTTTTTTTCTGAAATCGGTACCCCAGTTTATAACTGCTAATAAAATACCCAGGCTTGTACATGCTGCACAATTTGTAATGGAGCTGTTTAAAAATTCCTAGATACAGCAAACAACAGTGCGTTGTCTATTGCATACATTGCTGCCAATATTTTCTCCTATATGTCCTCTGTGAGTACCAGAAAATGTTCAGAATATAAATAACTTGCCAAGAGAACCTAAATGACTTTATAAAACAAAACCAACCATATAACCAGTTCAACAAAAAAATTTCCCCCTATCCCATTAACTACTAAACCAACCTGGAACAAATCTCATCACTGCCAGAAACCCAAGACTTCATGTTAACCACAGTAAACACTAGACAACATTTTAAATTTGTGGAAAAGCAAGAAAAATATTGTACATTTGATTCAACAAATGCCTTCTGCTTAGGAAACTCCCAAATAGTACAGTATCTTGGTAAAAATATATATAATTATGATTTATATAAGTAGATAGATATATTTCTTTGTCAAGCTTCAAAATAAATGCATCCTCAATCTCTAAAAGAAAAGGTCCAATCATACATGAAAGGAATGAAATGAGCAATAAATTCTACAGATTGCTCTTTGAGTCCATAGAATATAACTGAAAACAAGAAATCCCCTTCTAAAGATTTCCCCTTCAGAACCACCGTAGATATAATATAATAGGGAATACATGACCACTTGAACAATTTAAAAATTAGACAGAAAAAAAAAATTATCATTTTAATAGGACATTCTAGGCAAATTGCAATAGCATTTTAATTGTCCTCACCACTCCTACATAAACCTTATTCAGTAAGAATAAGATCTTAGACCAAGATCAACAGAAGTTGACTGCAGTTGACTGCAAAGTGAAACCCAATGCAAGATTATCTTGAGTTGCTGTTTTACAACACTTGTGAAACAGTACAATCCATGACATTTTGAAAACAAAACCATCTCCCTTATATGGAGGCAGACTGAAAGCTATTTTAAAAGAAGTGGAAATTATTGCTGTTGTTCTGCTATTCAATATGCTTACTTCTGAAATGTCTACAACATGTATTTTATACTTTAAAAGTAATTAGCAGTCAAATCTTGAGGGGTGAAAAACATCTTAACAATGACTACAGAATGTTTTAATGAAAATTTACATAACTTTTCATAGAAGTATAAGTTTGGTTTGGATGAGACCTTAAAGATCATCCAGTTCCAACCTGCCATGAGCAGGAACACCTCCCACTAGACCAGGTTGTTTTAAACCCTATCCAACCTGGCCTTGAACACTTCCAGGAATGTGTTCCAGTATCCCATCACCTTCACAGTAAAGAATTTCTTCCTGATATCTAGTCTAAGTCTACTGTTTTGACTTGGTCTCATTTACAGTGACTGCGTAAATAAAACCAGACAGAATTAAAAATCTGTAATAAAATTGAGAATTGTAAAGAGATTCTATGAGTCTTTAAACATCTACTATAAAACAGACATGGGAAAGCATTACATGGAAGTAGTGGAAGATATCATTAAAAATGTTAAAGATTATATAATGACCTCGAACTTGTATTATTTATGATATATGTTAGGTAGAATAAATTAAAAAAAGTAATTAATTAGGCCATGGAAGTATTTTGGTCAAACTAAAAGTTATCCTGATCTAATGGATCAGGATAGCAGGTAGCTTGGCAAACACTACTTAAAGTCAAGAATGAAGACTATTTGGTAGAATGTCATATAGATTTAATATAATGGAATGAAAAGGCAAAATTATGTGAAAGTGGAAATTATGAACGAATTCTATTAATTGCATTTATTCTTTGAACTGTAGTATTTATAGAAGATTACCTGAACAATATCAACTATAAACATAATATCTTGTATATTAGTCCATGCCCTATTAAATTATGACACCTCCTTCATCATGTTCCTTTTTAGCTAAAAACATTGTTTCCTCAAAATGACCAAAGGTCCTTTTCACCTGAAGAGGTGGAAAAGTGGATAAATTTTGTAAAGTTCCATAAAATTTTAAACTGCCTCTGCATTAAAGCTACAGAGTGAAGCAGCAATCTGGAGGCCATGAATGAAGGATGCAGGTCCATTGTGGAACAGGAGGGAATGCACAAAGGTGCTGAAATGTTGAGGTCCCAGAAGTCAGCTTTGGATATCTGGTGTACAAAAAAGGCCAGAGTAAGCTAACTAAAGAGTGATCCAGCCAGTAATTCGTTGGGTGAAAGGCATTTAGTGCAGATTCACTTTGAGTAGAAGCAGCACCTCTTTCTGTGAAGTTACCAGGCTCCACAAAACCAATAGGATTTTACCTCAGAAGTGTTAATATTTCAGCATGCAGAAAAGTGACACCAGTTAAAGTGACACCACCCCACTTAAAAACATACTGAAGTACCTCATCTGCTTTAATGAGGCTTTGATTTATAATTTAATTGTCTAAGAAAAGAGCTGAGCACACTGATTTGCTTTACTGTGTAGAGGTGATTATTCATTATTAGAGAGAATGTTCCCTGTTATTAACCTGGAGGATGCTGATATCTTCTATGTAATCCACCTTGCTCAGTGAATGATTTTTAGCAGGAAACGTGTGTTTTATTTCAAATGCAAATTTCTCTGCACATTGCACAGAAGCAATATATTTGTTAATAAAAACATAGGAAAAGATACTTTAAATGAAGTGATTATTTACAGGTATCATAAAGCAGAGACATACCTAACACTGATTATTTCTTCATATTGAGGTATCTGAAATAAAAAGCCAGGTCTTACCTCTGAAGTGAAAACAATCAGCTTTATGACACACTGGGGTATAACTCATTGCAATGATGAATGGAGATGAGAAAAGGCATATGTTTTTTTTTTCTGTTTTAAATGAGTTCCAGCATATAAAGTATCTTTAGCAAACCAGCGTCAGCATGGATTTTCAGGTATTCTGAGAAGACACAATCTCAAGTATTCTGAGAAGACACAATCTCACTGAAGACAATGTAAGAGAAGGTACTCAGCACTTTTGAGAATCAGGTTATTGAAATGCTTTTCTAACAACAGATTATTTCAGCTTTCTTGCTGCAGAACAAGCTTAAGACAAATGAATCCTGATTCCCGAAGCATCTGGTTTAACTTCTCAAGCTCATCTTATACTTAATCAAAGAGGTGTACATAATGTTCTGTTTATTTTTAATGCTACCAGCCCTGCAAGCTTTTTTGAGGTTGACTATCCTGTTGGTAGTGTTATTTTAGTCAGTAGATGGCATTAGCTGCCTCAGTGTCATTTTTACTGTGCAATTTATCAAGAAGTGGGTCAGCCACAGCCCGTGGCTGTGTGTATGTTCCCAGCAGGCTGAGAAAAAAAAAAAAAAAAAAGATTTTGTTTTCTTTTGTTAATTACTCTTGCCATATTTTAGTTGTTTCACTGGACAATATAATTAGACAATAAGGAACAGATCCAACAGCAGACATGCATCTTCAGACAATGGTGCAAGAAGTACGAGGTAGGCTAGCACAGCGTTTGTGTTCAGAGAGCAAATCCTTCTGCATTGCTTGGGATAACAGGGGCTGGCACTGAGGACAGCAAAACTGTTCAAAGCCACCAGAGGAAAGACAGCTGACACAGCTCCAACCCTCTTCTGACCCTTCTGCTCTACCTGACTCCTCCCAGCTTCTTCTATTAATAAAGAGAGGGGCCCATTAGATGTCAGAGCTAGATGTAAACTGACCAGCATGATTTATATTTTGCAGATTTTTTACATCTAGCAGGATGTAAAACATCCTTAAAAAGGATGTTTTTCAGTTACCTTCATGATAAAGCTTAAGCTGTAAAAATACACACATATGTACCATAGACAAAATCCTAATTCTGTATTATTCAAACATCCAATGGGAATGTTCAAATATTCCTCTGAAGTGGTTCCAACCCAAACCCTGTAGTTAAACACCATGAAAGTGTGTTTGTACGTGTTTGAGACCCACAATCTGAAATTGCCTGGTGCTGAGCAGGAAGCAATTCTCTCTTCATGTAAAAATAATTCAAGCAGATTTTTTCCCCCACCCTTCCACACTGGGATGAATTTGACAAACTTCAAGGCCCTTTTTGTCAAAAGTCTAAAATATTTCCACTCCCTGATTCCACAGCCAGTGATTAGAACATGCACCAGGGATGTGCGAGGTGCACCAGCGGGTTTCCCACACCCTCGCATATGCTTGGGCCACCCAGCCTGGGCTATGGCTACTTTGTGGTCTGGAAATCTCTATTTTTCCCTCAGCCCTCTCAAATCAGTGCATAAATTCTTACTGATTGTTTTCAGTCTGTAAGTGCTAGTCACAAAGCTAAAAAGATATATTTCACAAAAAGGGATTCATTTTTTGGAGGGTATGGGGATGGGAAAATGGGTAGATGATACAACTGGCTTTTTCTGTGTTATAGGACACACTGAAAACAATATTTTCAAGCACACTTCTTGAATTTTGTATTTGATATTTGATTTTCTTACATGGCTTCCTTGATTTTTCTCACTTGTATTTTCAAGGCAATAGGTATTTCTCATTTGCAGTTAGCGTTCTCTTGAAATTTCAGGTGGTTATTTTGGCTGTCTATCAGAACCAGAGAAAACTTGTAACAACAGATGTAATGACTTTTTTGGGAAGATATATTTTTAATTCACATTGAATATGCATATTACGTTTTCCATTTTACAGCAAAATAGTTTTCTGTCAAAAGTGGACCTCTGTTCTTTTATCTTACTTGCTAGCTCTGATTATTGAGCTAGCCAGTAAGCATTGATTATTCACAGGTGAATACTTATCTAGTCAAATGATTATATGTTCAGGCAAATCAAGAAGTGACTGCATCTGTACCTTTAGTCCAGGTATGCGCAGAGACTCATGTGATTTTGTCCTCATTATTTCATACTGTGATATCCAAACCAGCATGGAACGTAACTGTAACAAATCAGTTATAAACAAGTAACAAATGGTCCCCTTTTCTTAAAGTTCTGAATTAGGATTACCCTCTGCCAGCCCTCTAAGTATAAATGTTTTGAATTCCCTTTCCAAACTATTCAGAGTATTTTCTTGCTGTAGGGGGAGTGGAAGAATGGTATGGCTGGCAGCAGGGAAATATTATAGCAGTGTTGCATGTGGGTAACTGAAGCACAGAAAAATTAAAGGACTTTATCAGGCTTATACAGAGTATAATGGAAAATCTTACTCCCCAATTTCCCATGCCAGCATCTTTACATCAAAATATTGCAAATATGCTGCCATCCATAGCTCTCTAAGTGCCAATAAAAACCAACAATGTTACACTGAAAGATAAAGCCAGAACATAAAAACAAATAAGCAAAATCAGCAGCACAGTGAAACAGACAAATCTTAAAATGCTTCCTGACACACTTTCCTAGCAAGCACATTTCCTCTGCTTCACAATTCAGCATCTCTAATGTTTCAGTTTTCTATAATGACTAGCAGTATAGCACAACATTTTCATAACTTGGAGGTAAACACGGGTTTAATGTTTAAATGAGATATTAATATACAGCCAATCAGCCAGAACTCAAGGGTCTGATGCTGCTTTTTCCATGGTCAATCCTCTAGACAGCAACATGAAATAGAGAAGAATTAGGATAACAAGTCTTGATATATACAGAAACACAGGATAGCATTTCACCAAGGGTGAAGGATTCTGCTTCCAGTCATTAAAATATCCAACACTGGAAGCATGAGGCTTCTTGCCAGTTTAAACATGGCATCAGGCTAGTGAGTTCACAACATACAAAGCTTGTCCCCCCCACGGAATTCTCAGTTAAACACCGTGAGAAATTATTGCTGAAATAAAATGAGAAAACAGAACCAGGAATTCTTTAGCACTGTAACCCATCTTGCTCTGTTCTCACAAGATTTATGGCACATGTATAAATGGCAAATTGTGTCAGGATAATTATTTATTCTACAAAAAAAGGACTTTAGCTTCAAGTTTGAACATGATATTTTTTTCAACAACAAAGGAAAACAGTGACAATTTCAGTCCCAAAACACCAACTTGGCAGAAGGCCTGGGCTGCAGTTCTTAAATTCAATGACACTGAAAGCTCAAAAAAATAACTTTGTCTGAGAACTCACAACACAGAAAGAACAAAATGAAGAGACCCAGTTCTGATGGGAAGTGAAGAATTTAGAGAGACTCATCTCAGCATTGATTGTTCTAGAAATATTTTTCAGAGTTGAAACTTGTATTTGGTATTTTAGAAGGAAAATTGGAAAGAATAAAATTTCAAGGCAAGCAGGAAAATATCAATCCATCTCAGATACTAATGCACATCTTGATAAAGACAGATAATCACCCACATATCCTTCATTCCCTGAACAATGCAATGACAATAAAACCTCCACACATATTTGGACAAGAGAAGAGATGATTAGATAAAGCAAGCACCCCGAGTCTTTGCAAAACAGAAAAAAGCCCCCCAGCAACTCTTCAAACATGAATTGACAGTCTTTATAATAGATGAAAGGGTTTTTTTTAATTGGCAGTCATTTCCAAATTTGCAATTTTCAATGACTTAAATATCTGCTGAAAATTTAGTGCAATGTCTGAATACCCAGAATATTTTACATGATGTGCACATTAACATTACTAGGCTATTATATATGACTTTGTAGACCTAGCTCTACACACTTAACACTGGGGAAGCTCCCCAGCTAATGTCACTTTCTAAGAGATGTGAAACAAACTCAAATTACCAGATGAAGGCAAGCATTTTAGAAAGTGCAGGACCTTTCCTACAGAGAAGCAGGGCAATAAGGTCAATTATCTGTGTGAAATTATTTATTTTTCTGGGTTTCCTTTTCCTTCCTCCAGCTGCATCTCCTCACCAAGGCCAGGCCTAAGCGGTTCAGTCTGATACAAGCTTTTATGCCAGCTGAATTTCAATCTTTTTTCAGAGGCATTTGCTATTCTGGAAGAAGACTTGGCTTGAGTTGTACAGATAAATACCACAAATATTGACTCATATTTGGCATTTTCAGAGCTTCATAATGTGATTCATACAGAGTCTGTAGTCCTGGAGCAATCTTGAACAACAAATAATATGTAGGAGGGCCAGATCAGTGTAAATATCTAAATAAATAAATTACTGGACTACATCTTACTCCAAAATCTGGCCCCAAGAGTAGCCTAATATTATTCTGAAATGTAATTATTTAGTAGAGAGGGTATTTTTCCAGCAAGTCATAACACAGCTTTTCCCTCTATAACTTACCTAAGCTGTACTGATCAGCTGCTTGTAAAAATATTGAAACCATACTGCTAGGCAATACGACACTTAGAAACACTTAGAAAGGGTAAGACAATTCCCAGGGATTTTCTACTTGCTATCTTTTCACTAATGAAGTTGCATAAATGCAATCAGAAAACAAATCATCCAGCAGTGAAAAGGCTAGCCTTGAACTTTGGATACAGTTCTGTCACAGAAATGATCTAACACAGAGAACTCATATGAACTTGATGGGCCACTAAAGGATTGACTTCCTAAGTACATTTTTAGTAGATGCTGAATACCTTGGGAAGATATCTGTTCACTGTTGAGAGTTACTAAAATGACAGACTATGAAAATACTGCTAAATGACACACAAGCACTAAATCTAAAGTAGGGTTTATGAAAAATTGGCATAGAGCTAAGATTAAGGAATTGTCAAAGCTGGCAGCATATAATTTCTTATATGGAATACTAAGGAAGACAGAAAACATAATATAGCAATTCAAACACTATATGAAAGTTATGTTTTTCATTTGAGATATATTGGAATTAATTTTCCAGCCTGTGCTGACCTCCAGGGTTCCTGCACAACCCTTAGCTATTAAGACAGCTGTGATGGACATCGGATCATTAACTGATTTTGCTTACACAATGAGTTTCCTGCTTCACCCGATCATTTTAATAACCCTCCTCTTTGTCTGCTCTAATATGGATTTATCTCCCTGGAAGATAATGGCAAGAACTGTATAGAACATTTCATGGATTTTTACCTGTGTCTTTCTAAATTAACACATCTCAATTTTTCTTTAGTATCTTGCCCAATAACTCCTAGAAATCTTTTGTTTTCCATGGTAGTATCTCTAGTCACCCATGAACTGATATTTTTTCCCCCTTCTTTGTTGTTTTCAAAGGATGAGAACCCAAACAGGCTAGAAATTATTTATCACTGGTTACCTTTCATTTTGAACTTATACACATTATGTATTTCTAATGATTGTCTCCTCAATGTCCACCCTTTTCCCTAGAAATATCATTCCTTCTACAAGCTACCAAAACTCTCCACTATGTATCAGAAGCACATTTCTTAGGTTTTCTGACTTTCTAAGGCCAGTTATTAAATGAATAATATTGATTCCAGACTAACGTTCCATTACAAAACACACTAATAACCTCCTTTCTATCCAATGACTTTAAATACAGACCCTCATCATGTTTACCCCTTCTGACAGTTTGTTAATCACTTTACAGCTTTTATACATATTTACAACATAACCAAGACCTCTTTTAAAAATATGTTTCTACATCAAATGCCAGAAAGTTCATATAGATAAAACCTATTGAGCTTCCTTTCTCAAGAAAAAACAGCTACTTCATCAATGAACATGTTCAGTTTACTCTGGCACAGTCTACATTTGGTAATTCCATGTGGGCTTCCATTAACTCCATGCCCCTAAATTACTGTTTCATTAAAATATCTTTTAAATCTTTGTATATTACTGAAGCCAGACTAATGGTCTATCATTACCCGAATCATCTTTTTAATATGAAAGCAAGAAAACAATTTTTGTCTATAATAAAGTGCCTTTTCCAGGCACACTTTAAATCACAGATTTTTAAAACATCATTTTCTAAATCTAGGACATCACTAAATTATTTACAGTTTTTGAAAAACCATAGGCAATAGGAAATGAAAATAGGCACGATAAATCAAAAAGAAAACAAAAAAAAAATCAGATGTTATAATTTCTGAAAACTTATGGCAATTACCAATGCTCATTATTCAGATTACCTTAAAACAAATACATATTTAAATTATTTAATTTTGCTTAAAATGGATTTTAAAATAACAAAGAATCAGAAAATATAAAATAGCTAAATAGTTATTTTCAAACTGACTGCTAAAAACTTAAGTAAACAATATCTTGTCCAGAGTTGCTGCACACAGGCAGCTCTCTCCAGGTTCCCACCATTACATCAAAGAAGGTTTCTCATTTGGGCAGCTTCTGTGTGCTTAGCTTTCAAACCTCAGAAAATTCTACTTTATTTAAGTAGCACACAATGAGCATAGAGAACACAAATTAGCAATTCTTACACACACGTAATTTCCATATAGTAAGCAGTAACATGCAAATTATAAAATTCTCTAGATGTGTTTTCAATTGAAAATTTTATATACATATAATGAGGGCTATTAGTTTTAATAGAACCATGTCCACTCATGAAACAGTCCATATAAATTATTGATACTGTTCTTTAGTGACAAGCCAATGTTGTTTTACACTTCTATAGAAAGGTTTGAAAGATGTTAGATAAGAATTATGTGAAATGGTGTTAATGTAATATTACAAACTGCCTATGGCTTCATTTTCAGTAAATTTTCATGTAAGAAGAATAAGAAACTGAGACTTATCTCTGCAGTTCAAGTACCAGTTTATGGGTTATTTAAGTGGAAAGCACAATAGATTTACATGTTCTGTTTGTAGTGAGAAACTGTAAATAGAATAATATCAACCCTCCCTATCACAGGCACTGAGACAAGTTCATTCATGTCTATGAAGAGGAGAAATCTGTACATCAAAAAAATCCGGAATGAAACTGCAGAATCTTTATTTAGAGTCAATGTGGAGGACTCAGATGCAATCTCCTGTGCTTATAATAGTACAAAGAGAGTATCTGCAAAAAAAGGGGAGTGCTATAGGATGAGGATGGTATAGGGTGAGAAAAAAGTTCTTTAGTTCTTTAAAGCTAAATGCCTTCTTCTGAGACTCCCTTTTATCTTCAACTTCAATATCTTTCCACTATAAAAATTGTTTTACAAATCGCTATTAGCACTTTTATGTACAGCTCAACAACCTTTCTTCCATAATCTCATAATTTATATGCAAAAAATAATGTGCCTGATTTAATATGCTTATCGGTCCTTGTACTAATTAATGCATACATATTTTCCATCAGCAGTTGAGCTTAGTAACAGTAATTTAAAAAAGATACAAACTGTATGTCAAAATAATCACTAAGCCATCATGAACTCTTATTTTATGCATGCCAACATTCGTACTCTTGCAAGTGTGCTTAGGGTAGAATTCAGTAGTTTTAGGCATAGCAATTTAAATCATAATGCTTTTGACAGGGAAACTGAAATCTAATTATTACGTATATTGGTGATCTTGGGAATCACTTCTGCCAAAGCACAACAGATACGTACTTCTTTAGAATCCTTTTTCACCACAATAAGTACAACAGAATAGATATTTATAGAGAAAGTCATAATTAAAAGGATCTCAAATGCCAAGGATTTAAATTGTAGCCTTCGTCTGCCAGCAGGTTGCTGGACACAAAGACAGATTTAAAGAGTTGTAAGGACCCTCAGTTAAACTGACTATTTTTTTTTGAAACTCATCATGTTTTTTATCTGTTTTCTACAGCAGAACCGAATGAGTTGAAGATAGCAGCTACAGCACTGCACCAGGACACTGCTTCCACTTGCCTAGACAAATAATGTCTTTGGAAATTCATATGGGGGAATAATTTCTTCAAATGCCCTTCAGCTAGGGAATCCTACCAGAAGCAGTATTTATTTTCATTGTTGGTATTAGTGGTGTGCAGGTTAAAAGCTGTACTTCTAAGATAAGTTATAAGCTGTACTTCTAAGATAAGGTGTACTTCTCATCCCCTAAACTGTGCTTAAGAATTGTTATTTAAAATGTTGCTGAGGCACCTTACAATGAACTTCCAAGATGCATTTCATTTTACTTGGAAATATTTTATTTAAATTTTTATGGACCCCATAAAATACTATGAACTTTTGCAATACATTTCAAGCACGATATTGACATCATTAGTAGTCAGTACTGAGTGTTGCCTCTTTTTCATGTAACTTCAATAATTCTTAGATAAATTAGTATTTTCATTGGACCTCTTAGGGCACTGAGGACTTTCAGAGTGGGATTTGTCTCACTTGACTTTAGATACTACGTCTAAGCTAACAGCAGACTAGGAAGAAAAAACAGATTGGAAAGGGACACCTACAGAGGAAAGTTTATACAATTCTATCTTGTTTCTTAATGTATTTATATAGTGTCTACCTTTTCTAGAACTAAAATTAGGTAAGATGAATCCAACTGTGGTCAAGTTTATAAGGTGTCACGCATTGCAGTGTAATTCCTTTTCCAGAAGAAAGCAGCCTGGGAAATAATGATTGCCCCCCAAGAAGAGGTTGCGTTTTATGAGAATATTCAGTGAGGCAAGTGGAAAAGCATAGCACAGGTCAATATGAGCCGGTGAAAAACCTGGCAGCTATTTTACAAACATATAAACAGAAAAAGTAAATTTCACTTTGGCTTAAATTATTCTATGTATAGGTTTAGTATCAATGAAAGAGGAAGAAAAATGGAAAGAAGAAAAAAAGACCAGGAAAAAATATAGAAGTTTGGTATTATTTTATACATTATTGCCACATACATTATGACCATTAAAAATAAAAAAGGATTTAAAGATTCATTTTATTTAGTAAGAGAGAGAATGAAAAATAAGGTTTTTTCCCATGCATTTAGCTTTTGGAAGCATTCACTGCAATTGAATCTATGTGAAAAGGTGAGTTGCTATTTACAAGTTTCATTTATATGAAAATGACCACCTGCTGTGGTAATGAAAAAGTCAGTATGTTAAAACTTGAGAAATATCTTTTAAGGAGTTATTCCTTTACCACCCTTACATATATCATGGAATGGTAATAAAAGCTATTTTTCATATATTCTTCTTGAGGTTTGAAAAGAAGATAAGAACCCTTAACATGAAACAATACTTTAGCAAGAATGGGAAAAAAGGATTTGACCACAGTCTTCCATCACCCCATCACTTCCCCAAAACAAAACAAATAAAACACAATGAGTTTTTGGCTACCATGAAAGCAATTCCCCATTTTGTATTCAAAAGCTGTAATCCTCTCATATAGACCCAGATATGAAAAACTGAGAAATGGCTAAGAAATATACCTCATTCCCTATCGCCACATATTCCTATGCAAGTATAAGAAATCCTTGTTGAACAGTATTGCCTTAGTTATCAATATGTCATCTATGAATCCATTTCCACTTACCTGTTACTTGCTTTCAGGAGATAGATATTTTAACACCTATTACAGCTAATATATTTGGGTTCAAGAAGAAAGTATTTTACACTGCAGATACTATGGATGTTTGTCTTATGGGATTGTAATTATGGTTCAGTAGAAATGGTATAACAACTCTCTTGACTTGAAGGAAAAGAAGCCAATGGACTAAAATCAAGTATTTTATTTGTTCCTAGCCTTTGGAATTCATTCCCTTCTCTCCTCTCCTGTTTACAGAGGACCTGATTTGTCAACTGTTTGGACATATTACACAAAACTCTCACATACACTGGAGTATATGGCATTTGGAAACTGAGACTTTGTGAAACTTTCTTGCTTGAATACGCTTGTCATGATTTGGAAACCAAAGATTATGCAGAGGTTGGTGGATTCTATAAATTATAATAAACAAAATAGGTATTTATCACAGCATTTCAAGAAGACTAAACACAGACATGTTAGCATTGGACATGTTATCAAGTTAGTAATTTCCTACCTGGAGATGACCATACCAGCCACACTCCTTAACAAGGAGATTTGAATAGGGAATCTAAATACTTCTCGGAGATATAGGGTTGAAGAAGCTTATAGCAACAGAACTAAATAACTGGCATGTGTTTTGCACATTAGCACTAAATTTCAACTTAGTTATAAAACAACAACAAAAAAGATATGGAAATACTTAACAAGCAAACCAAACAACAATCCCGCCAAAAGTAAGGATAAAGAGTCGTCTTACCAGAGTTTTTGGTGCACAGATATGCCAAGTGCACAATAAACCTGCTCAAATCTCATGCTACTTTTATTAGGACCATTATAAGTTTCTCAACAGTTCAGTATCAAAATGTATATAATTTAAGCAGTAAATCAAAGTTTAGCTTTTATCTTCTCTGTGAGGACTTGCAATTTAAAACATCCCTTTGGCCCTGTTTTCATTTTGTGCAGCTTCCCTATGTTCTGAAGAGATACATTAATATACTCAATTTTTGGAACATCTTTGTAATCTACTTCAGCCACAGCCAGGAAGAGGTTTTTTCCACTAAAGGAACCACCTTTGCAAATTATAGCTTTCTGAACCAGCTGTCATTACACTCAGTTCCTCTTCCAAGCACATCCCACTGAGGTACCAAAGCAATCATCAGCCACCAACCCAAGAAAGCAGGTTCAAATCCCCAAAAGCACTTGTTATGGCTGAACTTTAGGAATTTTGAAGTCTAGACAGAGTGTATATTATTTCTAACAACCTGCCACTTCTCCAACCTGCTCCCTAACCAGAATTTGCTGAAATAAACATAAAAGATTTATCAAGCTTTACCTACTTCCTCTTATCGTCACCCTCCCACTCACCTTGCCAATATACGTATGTCATCCTTCTGCTCTATTTTGCTGCTTCCAATTAGTTGTGTTTTCTACCCCGTTGGCTTTCCTCTTGTATGAGGAGTTGACTCTTCATACTGCTTTTTTTTTCAGTCACATGAAGGACAAAAAGGTGATTCGGAGTAGCCAACATGGAGAAGTCATGCTTAACCAACCTGAAAAACTTCTATGATAAAATGCCTAGCCTTGCAGATGAAGGGGAGAGCAGAAGCTATTGTAAACTTTGACTTAAATTTGGGACTGGTGCTGTTTAACATTTTTATCAATGACATAGACTGAGGGATGCAGATGGCACCAAGCTGTGTGGTCTGTTGATACACCTGAGGGACAGGCTGGAGAAGTGCGCTCAAGTAAATCACATGAAGTTCAATGGGAGCAAGTGCAAGGTTATGCACCTGGGCCGGAACAACCCTCGCCATCAGTACAGACTGGGCAACGAGGTGTTAGAA